>CAUYPK010026384.1:0-114350 GCA_963574355.1 Loris lydekkerianus | reverse complement strand
CATAACTTTATTAATGATAGAAACAGTACAAATTTCAAACCAAGCTGCAGTTACCCTTTTCAAACACCAAAAAAGTCCTCCTTGTTTTGATGATTACATTGTTAGCTCCTGTAAGAGAAAAACAGTAATTAGAGGTAGTTTCAGCCAAATTGGGAGAATTCAGGCCGCTAAAACCTAATGTAACTCAGAATGGGCTCTGAACAAGACTTCCTAATTGGCTGGTATTAAGAAAAGGAAAAAGTCACTCATAGTTGGTAGCTCAGTAGGTGGGGCACTGGCCATATACACCTAGGCTAGGCTTGCTATAAACACCAGTGACAACTGCAACAACAACAACAACAAAAAAATAGCTGGGGCTCGGGGCTGTAGCTCAGCACTAGGGGGCCTAGCTGCGTACACCAGAGCTACTAGGCTTCAAACCCAGCCCAGGGCTGCCAAACAAGAATGACAACTACAACCAAAAAATAGCTGAGCACTGTGGCGGGCACCTGTAGTCCCAGCTGCTTGGGAAGCTGAGGCAAGAGAATCGCTTAAGCCCAAGAGTTTGTTGGAGGTTGCTATGAGCTGTGATGTCACAGCACTCTACCCCCAGGGCAATATAGTGAGACTCTGTCTCAAAAAACAATAACAAAAAACAAGCATTCGTAATTGGTCAGGAGTGAGGGAATTAATAAAGAGTTGGACACTTACCATAATAGCATTTACAATATCATTACTGTTGTTCTTCAGAGCTCGAACTGCCTTTACTCTCTACACATTTGCTTTTGACATGACCGATTCTATGTCCTTAACTTCCACACCTGTTTCATCAACCTTTTCCTCCTCACTCTTCTCTTGTACAGTTGGAGTCTGTGTGTTTTCATGAATGTTTGAAACAGCTTCACCTTGAACTTTGAATTTCTCAGCAGCTGCTAGCTGTACCTGCTAAGATAAATCCTTGATCTTGGCTTCACCAAAAGCTTTTGTAGGTATCTGAAGCTGGGCTCTTGTAGACATCTGGTTTTGTGATGACAAAGAGGATATTCTTAGATTTCTGGATAGTGACTCTAGTAACCCCTGTAACTTGTTGAAGACCCAGTTTGGACATAGCTTTCCATGTCTTCTTTTCACTCCTACTCTGTTTTGCTTTACTGACTGGTTCTTCATAGATTTCAGCTGCTGCTGCCAGCTGCGCTTGCTGTGTGGCTGCCTGTGTGGAATCTTGTTCCTCTAGCTCTGGTACTGATTCATCACTGTCAGATTCTGTTCCAGACTCTGTTTCAGCCTGAGGCTGTGGCAATTCCTGCTCTATAGCTGGGGTGGTTTCTGTGGCTTCACCAGGCATGTTGTGCAGGAAACCAAGATGGTGGCCTGAAATTCTCCATTTTAGTTGGGTCTTTTCCTGGTTTTGGTATCTGGAAGATGTTTGCTTCCTAGAACATGTTGGGGAATATTCCTTCCTTCTCAATTTTTTAAGAATAATTTCTTCGGTATGAATATAAGCTCTTCTTTGAAGGTTTGACAGAATTCTGATGTGAAGCCATGTGGACCAGGGCTTTTATTTTTGGTTGGGAGATTTTTTTTTTTTTTTGTGAGACAGAGTCTCACTCTGTTGCCCTCCTCAGTAGAGTGCTGTGGTGTCACAACTCACAGCAACCTCTAGCTCTGGGGCTTAGGTGATTCTCTTGCATTGCCGAGTAGCTGGGATTACAAGTGCCCACCAAAATGCCTGGCTATTTTTTGTTGCAGTTTGGCCAGGGCTGGGTTCAAACCTGCCACCCTCGGTATATGGGGTTGGTGCCCTACTCACTGAGCCATAGGCGCTGCCCGGGGATATTTTTTATTGTTTCTTTGATCTCTGTTCTTGAAATTGGTCTGTTCAAGAGATTTATTTCTTCTTGATTAAGTCTAAGGAGAGGGTATGATTCCAGGTATTGATCCATTTCCTCCACATTGTCAAATTTTTGGGCATAGAGTTTCTTGTAGTGCTCAGAAATGATCTCTTGCATCTCTATGGCATCTGTTGTTATTTTCCCTTTATCATTTCCTTTTTTTGAGAGAAAGAGTCTTACTATGTCACCCTTGGTAGAGTGCCATGGCATTACAGCTTACAGCAACCTCAAACTCTTGGGCTTAAGCGATTCTCTTGCTACAACCTCCCAAGTAGCTGGGACTACATGCACCCACCACAATGCCCAGCTATTTTTCTGTTGCAGTTGTCATTGTTGTTTAGCTGTCCCAGGCCTAGTTTGAACCCTCCAGCCTCGGAGTATGGCACTGTAATCACTGTTACAGGCCTGGTTCGAACCCTCCAGCCTCAGTGGCTGGCGCCGTAACCACTGTGCTATGGGCACTGAGCCCCCTTTATTGTTTCTGATTGAGGTTATTAGAGATTTCACCTTTCAGTTTTTCATTAATCTGGCCAAAGGTTTATCAATTTTATTTATCTTTTCCAAAAGCCAACTTTTTGTTTTGTTGATTTTCTGAATGATTCTTTTGTTTTCAATTTCATTAATCTCTGATTTAATTTTGGTTATTTCTTTTCATCTTTTGGGTTTGAGATTAGATTGTTCTTCTTTTTCCAATTCCATAAGATGGTTCATGAATTCATTGATGTGCTCTCTTTCTGTTTTTTGAATGTAGCCATCTAATGTGATAAATTTCCCTCTTAAGACTACTTTTGCTATATCACACAGGTTTTGGTAACGTGTGTCTTCATTGTTGTTATTTTTGAGGAATTTAATTATTTCCTCTTTTATCTCTTCCTGAACCCAATATCAGTCACCATAAGGTTGTTTAATTTCTAAGTTTTTGTGTGGGATGAACATTTTTGTTGGAGTTGAGTTCCACCTTATTATCTTGTGGTCTGAGAAGATAAAAGTTGTAATTTCTGTTCTTTAAATTTTACTGAGGTCTGATTTGTATTCTACTATGTGGTTGATTATGGAGTATGTACAATGGACTGATGAGAAAAATGTATATTTCTTAGCTTTGGGATAGTGTGTTCTGTATATGTCTAGTAATCCAATTTGTTCTAGGGTCACATTTAAGTCCTTTGCATCTTTGTTTAGAGGATCTGTCCAGGTCTGTCAGAAGTGTGTTAAAGCCGTGACTGCTATGGTGTTATAGAATATCATATTGCTCAGACCCATCAAGATCTGTTTCATGAATCTAGGAGCATTTAAGTTGGGTGCATAAATATTTAAAACTGAAATGTCTTCTTGTTGAATTGTTCCTTTGACCAGTATAAAGTGTCCATCTTTGTCTTTCCTAACTTTAGTTGCTTTAAATCCACTTGTATCTGAAACTAAGATTGCAACCCCTCCTTTCTTCTGATTTCCATTTGCTTGAAATACTGTTTTCTATCCCTTAACCCTGAGTCTTGATTTGTCCTTCAAGGCTAGGTGTTTCTCCTGGAGACTGCATATGGATGACTTGTGCATTTTTATCCAATCAGCCAGCCTGTGCTTTTCAGTGGTGAGTTCAGTCCATTGACATTTATGAGAGAATCGATAAGTGTGGTGGAGCTCTATTCATCTTATTTTGTAAAAGTCTGTTGTGTAGTATTATTAGTTGGGCCACTATGTAAGCTAAGTTTTGAACTTTAGCTTCTGGATGTTTACTTTGCTGGTGGCCCATTGTGGTGGTCAGTGTTGGTAATAGGTCTAAGTATTTCCTGTAGAGCTGGTCTTGTTGGGTGAATTTCTTCAGTGCTTGTATATCCACAAAAAAAATTGATTTTTCCATCAATTTTGCAACTTAATTTAGCAGGATGCAGAATTCTGGGCTGAAAATTATTTTAAGAATGTTGAAGATGTATGACTGTGCTCTTCTGGCTTGGAAGGTTTCAGTTGAAAAGTCCATTGTCTTCCTAATGGTTCTGCCTCTGTAGGTAGTTGGCGCTTACTATTGGCTGCTTGCAGAATTTTTTCTTTCATCTTGACTTTGGACAGGCTCATTATAGTGTGTCTTGGAGAGGCTCTGTTTGAGTTGAGATGACCTGGCATTTGATAGTCATCTGAAGGGAGTGTGTCAGGTCTTTAGCAAAACTTGGGAAGTTTTCATTTTTGATGATCTCCAGTAGGGCTTCCATTCCTTTGGGACATCTTCTTCCCTGTCAGAAATTCCTATTATTCACATGTTTGAATACTTCATGGAGTCTCGTAGTTCTCTAAGTGTCTGTTCTTCTTTCTCTCTCTTCTTTCCTGTCTCTTTAACTACCTGCATTAACTCTAAAACTTTATCTTCCACTTGGTACCTATAGTTCAGTGTCTAGGGTGCCAGCCACATACACCAGAGCTGGCAGGTTCAATCCCAGCCCGGGCCTGCCAAACAACAATGACAACTACAACCAAAAAATAGCTGGGCATTGTGGTGGGTGCCTATAGTCCCAGCTAATTGGGAGGCTGAGGCAAGAGGATCACTTAATCCCAAGAGTTTGAGAGCAACCGAGAGCAACATAGTGAGATTCTCTCTCTCTCAAAAAAAAACAACCAACCAACCAACCAACCAACCAACCAAACAAACAAACAAAAAACTTAATCCTCTAGCTCTGAGGTTCTTTCTTCTTCATGGTCTAACCTATTTTTGACACTTTCTACTGAATCTTTAAATCCCCTGATTGTCTCTTTCATTTCCTTAAGCTCTGCCATATCCTTTCTATATTCTACATATCTCTCATCTGATTTTTGATTTTGTCTTTCCATTTTCTCATCCATTCCTTCTATTGTCTTTATCATCCATATTTTAAATTCCCTTTCTGTCAAGTCCATTAACTCTTTATAGATGGAGTCATCTCCAGTAGCTGCCTCATTGTCCCTTGGGGGAGTTCCTCTGTTTTGGTTTTTCATGTTGCCTGAATTTTTCTGTTGGTTCTTCCTTGTGTTCTTTCTTCTTGTTCACCTCCTTGTCCGCATTTGTACTTCTCACTGCCTCCTTTGTTTTAAACAGAAGTCCTTTTTCTTTTTTCTTTTCTTTTCTTTCTTTCTTTTTTTTTTTTTTTTAAATAGAATCTTATTTTGTTACCCTCAGTAGAGTGCTGTGGCATACAGCCCACAGCAACCTCAAACTGTTGGGCTTAAGAGATTCTCTTGCTTCAGCCTACCAAGTAGCTGGAACTACAGGTGTCTGCCAGAATGCCTGGCTATTTTTAGAGATGAGGTCTCGCTTTGGCTCAGGCTGGTCTCAAACCAGTGATCTCAGGCAATCCACCTGCCTCAGCCTCCCAGAGTGCTAGGATTACATGTGTGAGCCACCGCACCTGGCCAGAAGTCATTGTTCTTTCTTTTTTCCTTTGAGATAGAGTCTCACTTTGTCACCCTTGGTAGAGTGCCATGGCATCATAGCTCACAGAAACCTCAAACTCTTGGGCTCAAGTGATCCTCTTGTCTCAGCCTCCTGAGTAGCTGGAACTATAGACACTTGCTAAATGCCCAGCTATGTTTTAGAGTCAGGGTCTCGTAGTTGCTCAGGCTGGTCTTGAACCTGTGCGCTCAGGCAATCCACCCACCTTGGCCTCCCAGAGTGCTGGGATTACAGGTGTGAGCCACTGTACCTGGCCTGGAAGTCCTTGTTCTTGATGACAGTATGTTGCAATGTGTTGCCAGGACACCACATGGTGCTGTTTTTTGTTTTTTGTTTTTTTTTAGGAGATGGCATAGCCAGCAATCTTTATAGTCCTTATTCCAAACTTAATTGCCTTTGGTGACTGCCTGATTGTTTCCTGAGCACTCAGACCCTGCCAGGTTTGGATCTTAAAACTCTTGAGAATCCTTCAGGGGCAGGTCTCTCAGTACCGCTGAGTCCAGTTCCTGTGGGTATGGGAGTCCCTCAGCCTGTCTCTAGAGTGGAGCTCTGATGCCATCAGTCAGAATTAAAATAGCCATGCTTTAGGCTGCTGCTAGGACTTTCTCATGGCTTTCCCACAATGGTAGCACCCTGGCCTCTGAGACTTTCTCAGTATGGCTGCCTTGCCAATTCAAATCTGGTTGCTGTATACTATTAGCATCTGCCCACTCTTCTAAGCTTTCCATTTAATGTGCAGCTTCCCCAAACAACTGAAAACTCCAGAAAGGCTTCCACCCTTCCCAGATCTCTATGGGGGGGGGGGGGGGAGGGAAGGCAGTTTATCTCAGCCAGTCACAGTTGCTTGCCTAATTTATCAGATTTGCACCACTCTGGATCATACACTGTATCTCACCACCTCCTCGCTGTGCTCCTTGAGCTATGACTCTGGGTAAAGTCCTTGCACTAGATATGGGCTGGGTTCTCTCTTTTCCCCCAATCATTCTAGGAGAGCTCAGCTGAATTGATCCTTCTGGTCTGCCATCTTTCTCCACACTCCCAAACTTTTTTTTGTTTGTTTGAACCATACCCCGTGAAGCCCTCCATGAATTGGGTGTGACCCATAGCCTTTTCATCACTCTTCTAGCCAGTAATGGTCTTTTAGGCATAATCTGCAAACACAGCCTCTGGAGTTCAAATCCAGCTCCAATGCATGTTGACAGTGAAGTCTTTGGCAAATTGCCTGACTTCTCTGTGATTCAAATTAAATGAGATAAATTATGGAGAAGGTTTAGAGCAGGCTCAAGAAATATTATTTTAGTTGAGCAAGGGAGTCTATAAGAACAACTCTCATAATACACTGAATGCTGACTCCATGCCCAACTTGTAATATATAGTTTCTATTTCTTACATGTAGTCTTATGTAGTCTATGCTTGAAAATTATATTATATATTATATAAGTCCCAATGTAAGCACCAATAACATGATATACCTTTGACAGTTCTGATACTAATAGAATAAAATATTGTTTGTCACAGAACCCATTCTTTTAACCAGCTTATTATAATGTCTTTTACTTGTTGCTACCACCAGACTGAGCTCCTTGATTACAAGGACTTTGACATCTATATTCCCAAAACCTGATACATATTAGATACTCAACATTTGTTTGAATGAATCAACATTTACCATAATCTATTGACAGTGTAGTGTTTTATAGGTTACAAATTGCTTTCATATATATATAGAGGTGTGTGTGTGTGTGTGTGTATGTATCTTTATAAGAATCCTGTGAAATGGACAGAACAGTGCAGGTATAATTTTATTTTAAAGATGATGTTCCTTAACTTGCCTGGTAAATTTCAATCCAGATCTTTTTAGCTCTGTATAATATTTAGTTCTGTCATGACACAATATTATTTCTGTCTTAGTTTTATGTTTAACTGAAAGGCACATTTCAAAAGCTTGTTAATATGAATTTAAAAATTATCTTACTTTTTCTCGGCAATCTGAGAAAGCAACAGCATATGAAAACTTCTGATAATTTGTGCAATTACACTCCTCCCGATTAGAAGCATTAGCGCATTGCTTGAATTTACCAGTTTCCTGCAAATACAAGTAACATAGGTTGACTTTCTTTTTTGTAGTGCAGGATTTCTGTAAACTGAGTAAATGTTTAATATATATTTATTTCCTGAATAAATAAAATTCCCAAGTAGTTAAAAGGGAGAAAATCCATTAGTAAAGAGAACAAGTATAATATTTCTGAATATTCATAATTTGAACCCTGGCTTTGTTTAGCAGCTTGCCAGTTCACCTCAATGTGGTCACATGGGACCTGAAAAGTGTAAGTCATTCTGAATTCTACACATCAGGACACCAAACTAACTGCTGCTAGCCCCTCCCATTACAGGCATATGAACTGACTACAAGGAACAGATTTGATGGCCCCGGGCTAAAGACTCTACAGCACATTCCCTAAACATACTATTATTTCATGCTTGTCTTTTTTCATGGTATTCTTTAATAAGAGATAAAATCTCCACTGTTTGTCATTTGCTTTTTCTTGATCATTCTTGCCAGACATTGGTATATTTAATCATCATTATTTTTAAAAATTGGCTTTCAATTTTTCCTTAAAAAATTATATTCTTCTTCTTTTTTTTTTTTTAAGAGACAGAGTCTCACTTTGTTGCCCTCAGTAGAGTGCTGTAATGTCACAGCTCACAGCAACCTCCAGCTCTTGGGCTTAAGCGATTCTCTTGCCTCAGCTTCCTGAGTAGCTGGGACTCCAGACGCCTGCCACAATGCCCAGCTACTTTTTTGTTGCACTTTGGCTGGGGCTGGGTTTGAACCACACCCTTGGTATGTGGGGCCAGTGCCCTAGTCACAGAGCCACAGGCGCTGCCCCCAAAATTATATTCTTCCTTCAACTTTCTTTGGGATTACTATTTATCTACTAGCTTCTTTTTTGTTTTTGAGACACAATTCACTTTTTTAACCATTTAAGGTGTACGATTCCGTGGATTTTAGTGTATTCACAAAATTTTCAAACTATTACCACTATTTGACTTCAGAACATCTTTATTACTCCCACAAGGAAGTATCTGTTAGCAGTCACTATCCATTTCCCTCTTCCCTACCTCATGGCAACCACTAATTTATTTTCTATTTCTGTGAATTTGATTTGCCTATTCTGGATATTTCACATAAATCAAAGTATTCAATATATGGCCTTTCCTGTCTGGCTTCCTCCACTTACACATTATTTTTGGAGTTCATCCATGTTGTAGCATGCCTCCGTACATTTTTAATTTTATGGCTGAGTAATATTCCATTAAATGAATATAGCATATTTTGTTTATCCATTCATTAGTTAATGAACATCAGACTGTTCTGCTTTTAACTACTATGAATAATGCTGCACTAATGTTTCATTTAAACATATGTTTTCAATTCTCTTAGATATATTTGATAGCTTAATGGTTGGGTCATATGGTAATTCTATGTTTAAATTTTTGAAGAACTGTCAAACTGTTATCCACTATTGTTACTGCACTATTTTACATTCCTACCAACAATGTATGAGGGCTCCAATTTCTTGGAGCACTATTTTCTCATTATTTATCAATGTTACTGTAACTTCAATATTATTATAGCTATCCTAACAGCCTTAGAGCAGTATCTCATTGTGAATTTGATTTGTATTTCTCTAATGACTAATAATATTGAACATCTTTTCCTGGGCTTGCTGGCCATTTGTAAAAACTGTCTTTCAATTTTGCCTTAAAAAATAATATTATTCCTTCAACGTTCTTTGGGATTATTATTTCCCTGCTAGCTTCTTTTGGAGAAGATTTGGAGAAATATCTATTCAAGACTGTTGTCCATTTCTAATTGGGCTGTTTGTCTTTCTCTTGTTGAGTTGTAAGAATAGTTTGTAGTCTGGACATGAGCTCCTTACCAGATCATGCTTTACTTACTGTATAGAAATACAACTGACTATACTATATTATGGAATTCATTTATTAGTTCCATTTGTTTTTGTGTGTGCATGTGTGTGTTTTAGGATATATAAATATATGAATATATGATATATAAATATGATATATAAATATCATATATAAATGATATTTGATATTTGATATATGATATATAAATATATGAATATATATATTCATATATATATATATATATATATATATAAAGAGCAAAGATAGTTTTACTTTTTTCTTTCAAACCTGGATGGCTTTTGTTTCTTTTTCTTGCCATGGCTGGAACTTCCAGTAACATACTTAGAAGAAGTGGCAAGAGCCTTATATATTTTTTTCTGCATTTTTTTCAGATTAATATAAGGGTACATAAATTAGGTTACATTGTGTGCATTTGGTAGGTAAAGTCTGAGTTGTAGTTAAGTCCTTCGCCCAGGAGGTATGCCATATTCCTTACATTGTACGCATTAGGTGAGTGCTTACTGAGCTCCTTCCTCCTCTCTCCCTCTCTCTCCTTCTTGAGTTTAAATATGTTTTTCTCTTGTGTGGGCCTGTAGTTGTTCATCAACTAGTTTCAAATTAGTATTGAGTACATGGGATGCTTGCTTTCCCACTCTTGAGGCAAGAGCCTTATTTTGTTCTTCATGTTAGGGGGGAAAGCTTTCAGTTTTTCACTGTCAAATACCATATTAACAGTGGGTTGATGAAAACAACATTTAGGCTTTAGCATTTGTAGATGGCCTTCATCAGGGTGAGAAAGTTTCTTTTTTTTCTTAGTTCATAAGTACTTTTTCATGAAAGAGTGTTGACTTTTGTCAAATACCTTTTCTAACTCATTCAAGATGATTATCTGATTCCCCCCATTAGTGTATTAGGGTTGCTTATGATATTCATTAATTTTATGATGAACCACCCTTGCATTCCTTGGGCAAATCCTTGTTGGTCATTGTGTGTAATTATTTTTAATATGCTGTTACATTTGGTTTGTTGGTATTTTATTGTTTTGTATCTATATTCATAAGGGATATTGGTATCTAATTTTCTTTTCTTGTAATGTCTTCATCTGGCTTTAGCATCAGACCTTAATGGAATGAGTTAAGAAGTAATCCTTCATACTCTGTTTTTAGAAGAATTCAGTAGTGAAGCCATTCATTTCTGGACTTTTCCTTGTTTGTAGGTTTTTGATTATTGATTCAATTTCTTTACCTATCTTAGGGGTGTTGAAATTGTCTGTTTCATCTTGAGTCAGCTATGTTTCCATAAATTTCTCTATTTCATCTAGGTTATTTAATTTGTTGGCATACAATTGTTTATAGTACAAGCATGCCTTGGAGATATTGTGAGTTCAGTTCCAGACCATTGCAATAAAGCAAATACCTATATTGCACTAAAGTAAGAAAACTTTGTTTTCCCAGTGCACATAAAACCTATGCTTATACTATTCTGTAGTCTACTAAGCATGCAATATCATTATGTCTAATAAAATGTTGTACATCTTTATCAAAAATAACTTATTGCTAAAAATTAAAATGGTCATCTCAACCCTCAGAATCATAACTGTTTTGATACCTCAATATTGATAGATGCTGACTAATCAGGATGGTGCTGAAGGTTGGGGTGGCTGTAGCAATTTCCTCTTTCAAACTTTCTTCTTTCCTTCCTTTCTTTGTTTTTGAGACAGAGTTTCACTTTGGTCACCCTTGGTAGAGTGCTGTGGCATCTTAGCTCATAGCAACCTCAAACTCTTGGGCTAAAATGATCCTCTGGCCTCAGTCTCCCAAGGAGCTGGGACTATAAGCACCTGCCACAATGACTGGAATTTTTTTTTTTTTAGAGGCAGGGTCTTGCTCTGGCTTAGGGTGATCTCGAACCAGTGAGCTCAGGAAATCCACTTGCCTTGGCCTCCCAAGAGCTGGGATTAAAGGCATGAGCCACTGTGCCTGGCAGCAATTTTTTAATATAAGACAACAATGAGATTTACCATGTTGATTGACTTTTTCTTTTATAAAAGATTTCTCTGAACATGCAATGTTATTTGATAGCATCTTACCCACAGATGGGATTTCTTTCAAAATCAGAGTCAATCTTCACAAAATTTGCCACTGCTTTATCAAATAAGTTTATATAATATTCAGAATCCTTTGAAATCATTTTAACAATGTTCACAGCATCTTCATTAGTTGTAATTTCCACCTGAAGAAATTACTTTTTTTTCATTCATAAGAAGCAACTCCTCATTCATTCAGGTTTGATCATGAGATTGCAGCAATTCAATCACATTTTTAAAAAAAATAACTTTATTCAAATTAATATGAGAGTACAATATTTAGGTTACATTGTTCTCACTTCCAGGGTAAAGTTCCATTTGTAGAAGAGCCCTTCACCCAGGGGTCATGTTATGTACCTTCACAATGTGCACGTTTGGTGAGATCCCACCTCATGCCCTCCCTCTTCCTGCTATACGTCCTCCCCTTCCTCCCTCCCACTTCCATCTATCCCCAACTTGGACTATAGTAGTGTTTTATTATTCTTAGGAAGATGTAATTGTTTGTATATTGACTTTATATTAGTATGGAGTACAATAGATATTTGTTTTTTTATTCTTGTGATACTTTACTAAAAAGAATGTATTTCAATTCCATCCAGGTAAATGTAAAAGAAGTAAAGTCTCAATCTTTTTTAATGGCTGAATAATATTCCACAGTGTACATATACCACAGTTTGTTGACCCATTCATGGGTTGATGGGCACTTAGGTTGCTTCCGCAACTTAGCAATTATGAATTGAACCGCAAAAAACATTCTAGTACAAATGTCTTAATGGTAAAATGATTTTTGTTCTTCTAGGTAAATACCTAGTAGTGGGATTGCAGGGTCAAATGGAAGTTCTACTTTTAGATTTTTGAGAATTCTCCATACTTCTCTCCAAAAAGGCTGTATTAGTTTGCAATCCCTCTACTTGAATTTAATTGAGTTTCTCTCTCATGTAAGCATGTAGTTTTTAATCTACTAGTTTCAATTTAGTACTGAGTATATGTGATGCTTGATTTTTTTTCTTTTTCTTTGTTTTTATTGTTGGGGATTCATTGAGGGTACAAAGAACCAGGTTACATTGATTGCATTTGTTAGGTAAAGTCCTCTTATAACTGTGTCCCGCCTCCAAAAGGTGTCACCCGCTGTGACCCCACCCCCCACTCCCTCCTTCTTTCCCCCTTTCTGGTCTCCCTTTCCCTCACCTCCCACCATGTTCTAGGTCATTAATTGTCCTTGTATCAGAATTGAGTATTTGGGATTCTTGCTTCTCCATTTTTGTGATGCTTTACTAAGAATCTGTGTTCCATTTCTATCCAAGTTAATACAAAAGATGTAAAGTCGCCATCCTTTTAGTGGCTGAATAGTATGCCATGGTATACATGTATCACAGCTTGTTAATCCATTCCTGGGTTAGTGGGCATTTAGGCTATTATATTTCCACATTTTGGCAATTGTAAATTGAGCTGCTATAAACAGTCTAGTGCAAGTGTCCTTATGGTAAAAGGACTTTTTTTTCTTCTGGGTAGATGCCCAGTAATAGGATTGCAGAATCAAATGGGAGGTCTAGTTTGAGTTCTTTGAAGGTTCTCCATACTTTATGTGATGCTTGTTTTTCCATTCTTGTGATGCTTAGGAGAATGTTCTCCAAACATGTCCAGATTGTCACAAAAGATACAAAATCCCCATCTCTTTTAAGGCTTAATAGTATTCCATGATATACATATACCACAATTTATTAATCCATTCATGTGTTGAAGGGCACTTGGGTTGTTTCCACATCTTGCTGATTATGAGTTGTGCTGCTATGAGCATGTCATGAATGTTCTTAATGGCATCTAGAATGGTGAATCCTTACCAGAAGGTTTTCAATTGATCTTGCACAGATCTATTAGAGGAATCACTACCTGTGGTGGCAACTGTTTTAAAATGTTATTTTTTAAATGATAAGACTTGAAAGTCAGAATTAATCCTTAACCTATGGCTACAGAATGGATGTTGTGTCAGCAGGAATGACAATAACATGTAGGCATTAGCATTAGGACCTGCTGTCTTCAAACTCTCTCACTCATTATGTTCTGGGATGAATGGTCTTTGAGCTCTTCAAAGACACTGAGCCTTTCCCCAAGTCAACCCTTTGTGGTGGTGTTTCCTCAGACTGGAATGCTTTTTGGTTCCTGTACTCCACTTTATGTTTCCATTCTCTCTTCTTTTGATGGGTTAACTCCTAGTCATGTCAGTCTCCATTCAGAAGCACTTCCTTTTTAGGGATGTTTTTCCTGACTTCTTGATACACAGTCATATCACTTGTTTTGTGTCTAATTCTACTATTGGTCTATCTTAAACTTTAGGGTAAATAGAATCAACTGCAGAGATTTTTTTAAATGCTAATTTCAGAACTTAGTTTATGACTTGGTAGCTATGAGGTGAGATTGAGAACGTATTTTCAGGTAATACAGAGCCATGCTGTTTAGAAGCACTGCACTATATGATACTATTTAATGCATTGTATCATTTAATTCCTGCAGCTAGGTCCATATGTAATTTTACCAAATGACTTCTGGAATTCAAATAAATGCTAGTTTATTTGTAGAAAACATTATTTACCTTTGACTTATAAAATAGATTTCTTGGTATGGGTTGGCTAGGATCTGCATGATAAAAATTATCCGTGAGTGGAATAGCAATTCCCATATTAGAAGGAGGCCTGTAGTTTATCTGCAAGTGATTAAATAAATAAAATGTATAATTTATTATTATTTACTAAGTCTTCAAACTTTTCAGATTTTTCAGAAAACCAGTCAATGCAAAATTTCCATTTTTAGTACCATGTATTAAAGTAAATTTCTACCCCTCATCAATATTCCTGCCCCTTATTTTCTGGAATTTCAATAGCCTCAACCCATGGCACTGTAACTTGGATCTTAGAAATAAGTGAAAAATACTTTTAGTACCTAAAACAGTTGCCATAAAGTTAGTGCAATGAAGTTTGAACACTTTATGAAAAAGCCTTAGTGATGTAGTTAGTAAATAATTCTTCGAGTTTGATTATTTGCTTTTTGTCACAAAGAAAATTATAAGTAATAAAGTAGTTGACAAAATGTAATAACTTATATTCAAAAAAGAGTTGCAGACTCCAACAAGGCAACAATTAAAATTATTACAATGAAATGGGTCCAGTAAGATATACTGGCACTTGAACAATGCAGAAGTACCCCTGCACAGTAATAAATCCGCATATAACTTTTGATTTCTCCAAAACTTAGCCACCAATAGCTTCCTGCTGATGGGAAGCCTTATCAGTAACAAAAACAGTTGATTAAGACATATTTTGCATGTTTTATGAGTATGTATTATTTATCGTATTCTTACAATAAAGTAAGCCAGAGAAAATAGAATATTACTAAGACATTCATAAGGAAGAGAAAATACATTTATAGTACTGAACTCTATTTATTGATATCATAAGTTTATGCCATCTGTTTACAAGATGAGCCATTTGTCTGAAATGGCAAGCTACCACTACTGCAGACCTCAATCCCTAGCCCACATCAAGCAATCTAACTTTTTCTTTTAATGTCATGACTTTTCTCTGCTTCTTTGGAGTAATTCCTCACTAGTGTGAGTCCTATGGTGCTATTCAAGCATTATGGTATTGCACTAAACACAATCTCCAGAGCTCACTATTTACTGTGATATGCAATTTATTGGAGAGACAAGTGCTTATGCAGAGATGATTAGCATAACAGAGCATTTTAAGAGTATACTGGAGACACCTGAGCTCATTGCAATAGCAAGAGGAGGTGGGCAACGAAATTATTATAGTAGTACAATGTAGGTAATTTAATGCAGTTATGATCAAATACTGCATCTTTACATTTGCTTACATTCGTTTTGATGCAAATGATGCCCGGAGTAGTTTATAAATGTTTATGTAAGGTTTGATAAATTTTAACATTTTACAATATATTTGTGTACAGTTTATGGTAGTAAATGATTAAATGGACTAGAATCTACCTAAATTTTATGCATTCATGACCTTTTTCTTAATTTTTTAAATATCTCTAAGCTATGAGGTTTTGTCTGCAAATTTTTTCAAATTGTCATAAACCCACCCACCCCCAAATTTTTCAGGATATTTATTGAAAAAAAAATCCAAGTATATCCCACACAATTCAAACCCACATTGTTCAAGGGTCAATTGTATCAGTTTAGGACAAGTTAATGTAAAGGCAAATAGCTGAATACATCACAGAAGCTCAAGATGATATCCCATAATACAGTATAAAATGCTATTAACAATGATGAGACTAAGAAAAGTCATTATTTCAGAAAGTTTTTACATTGTAGAAATAATCATCACATCCTTGAAATAACATGAAGATTAGAAAATAATGATAAAGTATTTTGAACATCTCAGGAAAGAAATGCTAAAACTAATGGCCAGGCAATTATAGAAGAGTCATATTGCATTGGTACTCTTTAACCAATATACTTAGATCTTTTACCGGCAAAGTTTTTATTACGTTAAAACCCTGACTGTCTTGGTGAACTCCACGATTCCAGTCTTCAAGTGGGATAAAATGGCTAGGAATGTGATGCATAGATTTGAGATAACTACAGCTGCTTTTCAGTGTTGGCACCATTGTTGTAACAAAGCAGTCAGAAGATGCTTCCCAGACAATAAATGCTAGTGAAGTTGAACCCTGGAAATATCCAAATAAATGAAGGTTATTTAAAGTAGCTGTTATGTACTAAACTGTGTCCACCCAAAATTCATATGTTGAAGTTCTAATGCTCAGGACCTCAGAATGTGGTTGTATTTGTAGATTGGCTCTTTAAAGGTAAAGGGAGGTCATTCAGGTGGGCCATAATCCAATACTACTGGGGTCTTTTTCAGAAGGACAAATATTTTCTCTTCTTATACAAAGAGGAGATTAGGAAATGGATAACACAAAGATAGAGCAGTGATCAGATGAGGACACAGCAAGAAGATGGCTGTCAACAAGCCAAGAGGAACCTCAGAAAAAACCAACCCTGCCAATATCTGGTAACCTCTAGAACTGTGAGAAAATAAATTTTGCTTTTTAAGTCTCTGTGTCTGTGGCATTTTGTTGTGGCAGCCCTAGCATATGAATATAGTAACCAATAAAGAATATAGGAAAAAAAAAAAAAAGAAATAGATTGAAAATAGAAAAAGTTCGACCATAAAGATCAGCTCAAGAATAAGTCATAACAGAAAACACTGTTTTCCAAGAAGAAACATATTCCAATCTAACTGGTTTCAGGAAACTTTTGAAAATAAGCAAGGATCAAGAACATGAGGAATATAATTAATAATTATAGTGTATTATAGTCAGTGATTTTGCTAAATGAGTAGATTTTAACTGTTGCTCTTGTCATAGCAGGAAAAAATGAGTGTCTATGTGAGATGATGCCTGAGGACCTACGTGCAATATTTGTTCGGCCATAGTAATCATTGTACTACATATATGTACCTTATAAAATCATGCTGTATATCTTAAATGGATATAATAAAATACATTCAAAAATAGTTTTAGAAAGAAGGACTTATTAAATAAATACCATTACATCCTACTCTCATCTATAAGGCTTCTCTCATTCACTGATGAGTGCCTAAATATTTGCTTTGATGATATAAATAACTTTGGTTGGTATACATTTTGAAAAATTTATTCACTTAGCAATCACTGCATTTCATAAAGACAGGGTTTTGGTAGGATTTATGCACAGAAAATATATTTCATTCTTGAACAATATTAAACATTCAATAACATTTAATACATTATTTGGAATTTTTAGGTAATTTTGGAACTTGAAAAATGTATAAATGTTAAGAACGGAAGTAGGTCCTGGTGGTGGTAGTCCTGCCCAGGTTCTGTATTCTGCAGCCATTACAAATGTATTTTTAATGTTCTTTTGCCAAACATATTGGCCCTAAATCTAAGCAGAATTTTACTATTAAAGGAAATACAGGGGGCTAAAGATAACAAGAAAGCAGACAGGGCTCGGTGCCCGTAGCTCAGTGATTACAGTGCCAGCCACATACACTGGGGCTGGTGGGTTCAAGCCCGGCCCGGGCCTGCTAAACAACAATGATAACTACAATAAAAAAAATAGCCAGGCATTGTGGCAGGCACCTATAGTCCCAGCTACTTGGGAGGCAGAGACAAGAAAATTGTTTAAGCCCAAGAGTTTGAGGTTGCTGTGTGCTGTGATGCCATGGCACTTTACCAAGGGTGACACAGTGAGACTCTGTCTCAAAAAAAAAGAAAGCAGACAGAAAAATCTGGAATGGAATGTTGAACATTCTATAGCACAACTTTTTAAAAGATTATTTGCAAAAATTATATATTAACCATATAAAACCAATATCTTACTGTTTTTGGTCTATAGAAAGGTGATTTAATGTAACTTGACTTAATATTTTTATGGTGAAAAAGTATTTTACCTGAAAGGTATAATTTCCTTTAGTTTCATTTCAATTTTTCTTTTGCTAAGTTGGGCAAATATTATATATATACATATATATATGAAACATTTAAAAATATGCAGAGCATAAACCTATTTTTATAAAATTATGACCATTTTCCCCTCAATCTATTAATCTCTTTAACTATATATTCTTACATGTGTACTTATAAACAGTTATTTAAAATGATGCTCATTAAATGTCAATAATAGTTGTAAATTTTTTTCTATGATTAATACTTTTTTTTTTGAGACAGAGTCTCACTATGTCACCCTCAGTAGAGTGCTATGGTGTCACAGCTCACAGCAACCTCAAACTCTTAGGCTTAAGCAATCCTCTTGCCTCAGCCTCCCAGGTAGTTTTGGACTATATAGGCGCCTGCCACAACACCTGTCTATTTTTTGTTGTAGTTATCATTATTGTTGTTTAGCAGGCCCAGGCCAGGTTCAAACCCACCAGCCCTGGTGTATGTGGCCAGTGCCCTAACCACTGAGCTATGGGCACCGAGCCGATTAATACATTTTTATAATTAAAGAAACTTACTTGACGTAACATTTTGCTAGCTGCAGAAATTTTTATTAGATAACTATTAGTATCATCGAAAGTGCCTTGAGCCTTAACTTCCAACAAAGTTGGGTTTCCAGTTAACACTTTGAGTAGTGGTACTTCAGGAGTTCTAAGACCTATGGAAATAAGGTCAACAGTTAATATTGCATAATGAAAATTGTAATCAATTTAATAATGATTGGCTAAACAGGATTTTAGAACATCTACAGAATCTATTATGAAGGCTGTATGATGGCTGTATATTCAGTTAGAAATTTACATAGAAACAACTTCAATTATTCTTTCACAAATATAACTTTACAAATATATTCTCAAAAAATATTGCTCCCTTGTACCCCTCATTCCTCAGATAGGTTCTCAAATGAATATCAAGGTCTCTTGGATAATGTTGGTTACATGGAGTTGGTTGATTTAGTAGAGAAAAATGGAGAGTACACGCTCAATTTAAAGGACTGCCAGTCAATTACTCACCAAGAGAAAAGGACTGGCCATTTTAAACAAAATATGTCAGCAGGCCAATTTCTGCCTGCAGGCCATCAGTTTGCAACCTGCCATGCTGAGAACTTTAAAGGAAAATGAAACTTGAAATGCCATGTAGTTTAATTGCCATCCTTAGTGATCAATACACCAAAGGTGAGAAGTAATAAATGCCTTACTTGAGGTCTCTTCTGTAGCTGTTTCCCTTAAACCAAAATGATCTGTTCAGGGCTTCCTAACCTTTAACTGGGGATTTTGTCAAAATGGGGATTGAGTAGGTGTGGTGTGCAGGCCTACATTTCTAATAAATGCCCTGGTGATGCTAGAGTGGGTCCAAGGATCACCCTTGAGGCGGATGGCAATTAAGTTGATTTGCTGATTATTATCTGCTTGCATCAAATTGAATTAAGTATAGCTGGCTGAGCCCTTTAACAATTAATTTGGTATATTTTAAAGCCAAAATAATTAGAAATTGTGATCATCAGTCCCAGAGTATAAAGAGATTACAATAGAACAGATTAAAAAAACTCAGAAAGGTCAAAATAATAGGTAAGTTGTATATTAAGATAAAGTTACATTTTGAAATCAGTAAAGAAAAAGGACTAATGTTGGAATAATAGCTAACCATCTATAATATACCAAAACAAAATTCAGATAGCTTAAAGAATTAAATAGAAAATTAAAGCCATAAAATTGAAACTAGATTATTTGAAGGGAATATGGACAATTAGTCATATAAACCATAAAAAAGGATTTATAAGTGCTCCAAACAGAAGGAAGTTTTTCATGATATTTAGCCCACAATATTAATGGAAATAGATGTTCTCAATTTTTTTCAAAGCTTATAGTTTTCATTTATATAAGTTGTACTTGGTTCTGTTTTCCAAATTAGCCTTTTTTTTTTTTTTTAAAAACATTGCACTTTTCTATTAAATCATAACTATATACATTAATGCATTTATGGGGTACAATGTGCTGATTTAATATACAATTTGGAATGCTTACATCAAACTGGTTAACATAACCTTCACCTCACTTATTTGTTGTGTTAAGACATTTATACTCTACTCTTAATAGTTTTGAAATGTACCCTTGCATTGTGCACAGTAGGTGAGGTCCCACCAAATACCTTCCCTCCTCTAAACTTCCCCCCTCCCCTCTCCCTCCTCTTCCCTCTTTCTTTCTGGACTATAGTTGTGTTTTATCATTCGTATGAATGTGTAGGTGATTATATATTGGTTTCATAATAGTATTGAATAAAACATTGCATTTTGTCCTTTCATTATGGTTCTTGTATCTTCTTTTTCTAAAAGTTTTACACGTACTTATTTTATAGTATCTTTCTTATTTTTCTATTATCTCAAGTTCTTGGAGTTTAATTTTTCTGTTTCTTGTGCCTGTTGATTCTCTCTTACGTTGGGTCATTTCCTTACATAGTCTTAAAATTCTTTTTGTCAATTCATACCCAATGGAGGTTGATTTTTCTGTGGAAGTTTATACTATCTGAGTTATGAAAGTATTCCCATAGAGGGTTTTGTGTATGCTTAGGCTAGGGCCCGTGCGTTATGTTTATTTCTCAGGTTGGGATCCCTGTATCTTATAGTCCAGTTTGGCACAGTCTTGGAATTTAGGTTTTTTACAGGAGATTCTTTTTTCCCCAGTCTGAGCCCCATGGAAATGATAATCCCCCTTACTGCTTCTTTGGGTCAGTGGGTAGAATTTTCCTAAGCCCCCCTTCATGATCTGATGGTCCCAGCTTTCTTTAACAGTCTCAGTTTCAACTTCCTACCACAAAGTAAGAAGATGCTAAATCAAACATTCTGTCTATACTTGGTCAATACAACCCATCCCACTGCCTATATGGTCTATATCTGGATAGCATCAATCTTTTAGGCAGCCATACTAATTTCTTTGGCTTTGCGTTCCCGCCTCATTTCTGGTGACAAGATTTTCTTCTCTTTCCCTCCCTTTCCCTACTGCCTTCTGTCCATCTTTCCTTCCTCTCTTTCTAGTTCAGTTATTTACTATTAAAAAAAAATTTTTTTTTTGGTATGCCATTTCTCCAGCATCTTTAATAAGTTTTATATTACTTTTGAAATAAAGAAGTACCTGGAGCAATACAGAAGAGTATAGAATCTATTTACAAGCTATTTTTTTTTTTTAACTTAAAATAAATATATTTGTCCCTGGGTATACCCAGGAGATTGGTTCCAGGACCCCTTTGTATACCAAAATCCATGCATACTGAAGTCCAATCCAGCCTCCCTGTGTGTGTGGGTTTGGCATTCCACAAATACTATATTTCCCATCCACTGGTTGAAAACATCCATGTACAAGTGGACCCATGCAATTTAAACCAGTATTGTTCAAGGGTCAACTATATGTGAAATAAATATAACAATTCCAAAGTAATTAAAAGGTTTTCATTCAGAGGACAACAAAAATCTAAACTAAAATTCTATTAGTTTACAGGAGATTCTTGGTCTGGTACCTTAACTTCATTTGTAAAATAAGAAGTATCTAGGGTGGCGCCTGTGGCTCAGTGGGTAGGGTGTGGGCCCCATATATTGAGGGTGGCAGCTTCACACCCAGCCCTGGCCAAACGGCAACACCCAGCTATTTTTTTTGTTGCAGTTCAGTGGGGGCCGGGTGTTATGGTGAGCACCTGTAGTCCCACCTACTTGGGAGGCTGAGACAAGAGAATTGTCTAAGCCCAGGAATTGGAGGTTGCTGTGAGCTGTAACATCATGGCACTCTATTGAGGGCGATAAAGTGAGACTCTATCTCTACAAAAAAAAAAAAAAAGAAGAAGTATAATCTATATCTTTAGGGTCATTATAAACATTAAATAACATAGTGTCTATAAATAATTTAATTAGCAATAATCATGCCTTGGATAAACCTCCTTGGCTATCATAGTGCCACTATGCAAAGCTGATAAAAATAATTCAGAGCCTAGCACATAGTAAGTACTCGATAATTAGAAACTAATAATTGTTATTAGTAGAATGCCAACAATTATGGAAACCAAAGGTAAAGAAAATAGAAAAGATGATATTTCACATTAAAGAAAAGAAATAACACATCTTTTTTGGTATTTCCCAGTAAAAACAAACTTACTTTCTGAATTAGGTATGACTTTAACTTTTAAAATCTGAGACTTTCCCAGATCAATGTATTTCACAATGTTGAGGGCTAGTGAATCATCTTGTTGAAACCAAAAATTGCATGGTTTTGAATACACAGTCCAGGTTGGTCCATTCCTTTGCCCAAAGTTGTATAAAAACCAGGTGTTTTTTTGAAAGATATTGTTGACCGGGGCTCTTTCAGGCATTGTAGCAATAGCTGATGCATTCTTATCATCTAAAATGGCTGTGATCAGGAAGCTGCTATGATCAGGAATCACCACAGTCTTCTCTATATCTGTATCTTCAAATAAGGCATCAGCAACTGGAGATAAAACAGAAAATATCTGTTTAAAAATAAAATAAAATAGCCAATGGGGCGGTGCCTGTGGCTCAAAGGAGTAGGGCACCAGCCCCATATGCCGGAGGTAGTGGGTTCAAATCCAGCCCCGGCCAAAAACTGCAAAAATAAAATAAAATAAAATAGCCAATGTTCATCAAGCATAGTGGTGTATGTAAATAACAAATACATGAGTTTTTATACTATTATCTTAACAGACAACACATTTGCCAAATTTCATGTTATAATTCAAATTATATTATAGAAAGTTTATCATGAATGTGTCATGCACCTGTACTTTAATATTTACTGTAAAACTATTCTATAAAATTCTCATCAGAAAAAAATCATGTAGGGCTAAGCAAAGAAAGCTGATTTCTTTACTATGGAACTGCAAACAGATTTAATTCACATAATGTGGTATATTTATTGTGA
This sequence comes from Loris lydekkerianus, assembly GCA_963574355.1. NCBI lineage: Eukaryota > Metazoa > Chordata > Mammalia > Primates > Lorisidae > Loris > Loris lydekkerianus. Next base: position 91,628 of record CAUYPK010026384.1, on the reverse strand, counting down.
TTCTACAAGAGAAGGATAACGTAGCCAGTGTTTCTCAGTGCCTGAAGTTGTGCCTCTTACATCGAAGGTGCTCAGTAAATATTTGTTGAATAATTGATTCAAGGAGAACTTGGAGATTGAGAAGAAAAGAGGTTTTTAGGTCAGGACCTTCACAAACACCCTCATTTAAGGAATGAGAAGGGGAAAGATCCCCTCAAAGAGACAAACAACTGGAGAAAATCCATTGGAGAAGATATCAGTGAACATGCCAAAGGAAGGCTATTTCAAGGAGAGGGAGATCATTGCTATCAAAATAGCGATGGGTCATGAAACACAGTTGTAATACTCTCTTCACTCTAAAGTAAATAAAAATAGAAGCAAATTTTATAATTCCCTTAATTTTGCACACATGTTCTAATTTCTCCCAATTTAAAGAAACCAAGAAAAATCCTTTCCAACAATCCCTCCAACTGCAATTATCCCTCCATTATAGTAAAACTCCCTGAAAGTTACCTTTATTCACTGTCTTCAATTTGTCTCTTCTCACTGCATTTTGAACTCTTTTTGACTTTTGTCCAGCTAACTAACTACTCCACTACTCCAGCCAATAGCTTTTGCCATGGTTGCCAGTAACTCTCACACAGATTCAGTGTCCAGTTTTTGTTCTTCATCTTACCTGACCTATTGGTGGCACATAACACAGAAGTCCACCTCATTTGCTTTCTAAGGCACGTTCTTCTTAGTTTATCTCTGACCAAACCATTCAATCTCCCTTACAGATTCTCCCCCACATTCCTGGGCACTAAAGGTTGTCATGCCTGGTATTAGACCTCAAATCTCTTTCTTTCTATATCCATACTTATTTTCTATATCTATACTTATTTTCCAGGTGTTCTTGTTTGGTTTTATAGCACTGAGTATCAACCTTATATTGTTGACTCTTAAATTTATATCTCCAGTCCAGACCTCTTCACTGAACTCCAGACGTGTATTTCTAAATGCCCATCTTATTTTTCTGATTGGATGAACAACAGGCATCTTAAGTTTAATATGACGTCTTAACAGCTTATTGCAACAGCCTCCTATCTTACATAATTGACTAATTTATTGTTTATTCTTTCCTCCTTGTTTTCTCTCCATCTCCTGCCCAGTGTATTCTCTATACAGCAGCCAAAGTGATCTTGTTAAATCATAAGTCAGATAAGATCATGTCACTTTCTGCTCAAAAGCCTCCAATAGCTTCATATTTACTCAGAGTAAAACCCAGATCTTTAGAATAAACTATACTAACTTTTGCTATGTATCTATCAGATAATCCTTATATATAGAAATATACTATATAACAGTATGTCAAAATTATTTCATTAGGTGGGGCAAAGTCTGTATGTACTTTCTATATTCTCTTTCTTCTTCTTAGCACTATTATTAAGACAAGATAACCTAATAGGAATAAATGATAGGCACTAATATTGATGAGACAGCAATAAAGTTATAGCTAGATTTTATTATATTGGAAAAAAGGGAACTAAGTATATGTAAACTTAGGTAAGTTACAAAATTTGGACTAAAATGTAGAATCTATTGCTGTGTAAATAAGGATGAAAAATCTCAAAAGGAATTTTTTTTGGAGGAGGGAGGGGCAAGATGGCCAACTACAGGGAACTTTTGTCAGATGATCCTGGCCAGAAGGAGGAAAATTGGACTGAAGTGAATTCGGAGCAGTTGAAATTGGAGGGTAGGTAACAGGAAGAAGAAACTAAGGAATTCAACAATCCTACTGAGACAAACCATGAGGATGAAGCCAAGAAAGAGGAAGGGAGAGAGCAGAGGACAGTTACAGAGTAGACCAGACTCAGAGGAGCTCAGAGCTAAATAGAAAGTTAACAGGGACCCCTGTTCCCACCCAGGGGCTCTCTGTGAGCAATGAACCACAGGAAATCTCACCCCATGGGAGAGTGCCACAAGGGACTAAAGACCCAGCTTTCCTGCACTTATGTGTATCCTCCTCTGAGTCCCCCTCCTGCCAGTGAGCAATTTTTGCTCCAGCCAGCTTGTGGCCACAGCTCATCTCCCCCTTTTCTTTGGTTACTGGACAGAATACCCACTGTCTGACTTCCCTCAGATAGCCTACAAGGGCTGCTTCACCCCCAGGCACCAGAGAGGCAAAGGGACCCAGCCACTATAGTGACTGTGGAAGCAAGTGCTGCAGAGGTTGGTTGGTCTCTCGCCAGCATCTGACGAGAACTGATAGCAAGAAAGGTGAAGGGAGATGGGCCCTGCCTCCCCATCATATCTGATAGATACTCAGGAGGGCCTCTGTACTGTGTGGCCCAATGAACTGGAAGCCCCCCTCATCTCCCCGACCTCCCCCCCCCCCCCCGTGGGAGGAAACGGTGGCTTAACTAGCCTGCCTCCTGCTAGATGAGATTTATTCCCCACCCTGTGTGGTAGTTAGGACCACCATCTGTGCACTGCCCCCAGCCTGGGGGCACCGTCTGGAGGCTCTGCCCCCAACTCTACCCCTATAGATTTGGGGAGAAATGGACCTAGCCTTGGGTGACTCCACTCTGGGAAATCCTGGGAGGCATACTTCAAGCTGTGGATTCCCCTCTCCCAACCACAGGTAAAAGCCATGGCTTTTTAAATCTGTTGCTGGTGGGGCTGACACTTTAGCTGAGATAATTTGGCATACTATTTACCTGTGAGCTTCCCCTGGCCTAGGAGTATCACCTGGAGGTCCTGCTCCCCAGCCTTATCTCACCCCCAGCTTAGACAAAACAAGACTGGTTCTCAGGGACCCCCCACATTGTACACCCTGGAAGGAAGCTATAGGAGGCTATACGCAGGAAGGGCACAGGAAAAAGCGGTGGCTCATTTAAACTGCTAGTGGTGAGCTCCACATCTTTGGGCCTCTGGATCTGATTCCAGCTTACCAATTTTAGTTTCTAGACTGTCTTAAAACCCTGTTGAGTGGGTCAGCATAAAACAAGCTGCTGGATTGCTTTGACAAGCCCTGGAAGAGGCATGGTGAACTCCACACTCCGGGCGCCCTTGAAACTGATATCAGCCTACCGGTCTTAATATCCAAATGGCCCCAAATCCCTGTGGAGCAGGCTAACTGTGCAACAAGCAACTGTTTTTCTCTGGTGGATCCTAGAAGGGATGGGGTGAGGTTGATATCAGCCCCTCAGATTAGGCATCCATATGGTCCTATAATCTACGGAGTGGTTGAAAGAACAACAAGCAGCCACTTCATGTCAGCAAGCCTGGAATAGAAGTGGAGAGCCCTGCCCTCAGGGCCTATGAAACTGATAATACCCCACCAGATAGTAGGGAGTCACATGGACCTAATACCCAATAAGCAGCTGGTGGAACAAGAAGCTACCACTTGGCACTGGCCAGTCTTAGAAAGGGTGTGGAAATCTCTGCGTTTTGGGGCAGCTGTTGCTGTCACCAACCTACCTGACTTGACACCCAAAAGACCCCAGGGTCAGTTGAATGGCACTATTGCCAGTAGATACATGAATCACTAGTTAGCCCAGGCTCTGCCTTCTAGGTCCCAACTACCTCCTGGGAGCTGCCTAAGGGAACCAAACTAGAATATCTCTCAACAAGAATTTAGGGACACCCTACCTTTTGAGCTTTAAAAAAAAAAAATATATATATATATATATATATATTTAATATGATTATATAATATTTTTTTATATAATTATATAATATAATATATATATATATATAAATAACACACATGGGTAGAAATCAGTAGAAGAATACTGGCAACATGAAAAGTCAGAGGAGACCAACTCCCCCGAGAGATTATAAGGGAGGTACAACTGACAATACCATTCATAAAGAAATTGTCAAGCTGACAATAATAGAATTCAGAATGTGGGTGGCAAATAAGATGAATGGAATTGAAGAGAAGATGGGAAAAGAAGTCCAAAAACTGTCTCAAGAAATAAATGAAATTAAAGACAAAGTCGCCAAGGATCTGGACATAATTAGAAAGGATATAGCAGAGCTTAAGGAATTGAAAGAGGCATTCAAGGAGTTTCAAAACATAGTAAAGTCATAGGAACAGAGCAAAACATGGAGAAGAAAGAATCTCAGAACTCAAAGACAAGACTGTCAAACGGCATGATACTCAATCACTCAAAGAGGCAGAAGAAAGCAAAAGCACAGCAATCTCTTAGAGAGATAGGAGACTTCTGAAAGCACACAAACATATGAATCATAGGGATCCCTGAAGGAGGGAAGTACTAAAAGCATGGAAGCTCTATTTCAAGACATCATGGTGGAGAATTTTCCAAGCATTTTGAGAGAGCTAGAAATACAGATACTAGATAGGTATAGAACTTCAGGACAACTCAGTTCAAACAAAGCATCTCCTAGACACATTGTAATTAATTTGGCCAATGTTAAAATGTGAGAGAATTCTGCAAGCAGCCAGGGGTAAGTAACTTCTTAGCTACAAGGGGAAAAACATTAGGGTTACAGAAGACTTTTCAGTGTAAACTTTACAAGACAGAAGAGAGTGGTCACCTGTCTTTGACCATCTTAACCAAAGCGACTTTCAGCCCAGAATTCTATATCCTGCAAAATTAAGTTTCACATTTGGTGGAAAAATCAAACCTTTTGCTGATAAGGAAATATTGAGGAAATTGGCCACTGCAAGACTAGCTCTGCAGGAAGTACTCCCAGATGTTTTATACACTGACCATCACAATGGACCACCAGCAAAATAGAGACAACCAGAAACTAAAGGGCAAATGCTAGCTTCCATAATGGTCTAAGTGATAAAACTAAACAACAGACCTCCACAAGACAATATATGACAAGACAAACAAAGCTCCATCATACTTATCAATATTCTCAATAAATGTGAATGGCTCGATTTCTCCTGGAAGAGGCACAGACTGCTAACTGGCACAAGCCAAGTATATGATGTCATCAGGAAACACATATAACCTCAAAGGATAAAACAAGACTCAGGGTGAAGGGTTGGAAAACAATATTTCAGGGAAATGGAAATCAAAGAAAAGCAAGAATTTCCATCTTATTTTCAAACCAACAAAAAAAAAAAAAGAAAGACAAAGATGGACACTATGTACTGGTCAAGGGAACAATATAATAAGAAGACATTTCAATTCTAAATATTTATGTGCCCAACTTAAATGATCCCAGATATATAAAACAAATGCTTACTGGTCTGAATGATCTGATACCATAATAACTGGGGGACTTCAACACTACACTGACAAAACTGGACAGATCCTTCGAGCGGAAACTAAACAAAGCAGCAATGGACTTAAACATGACTTTAAAACATACACAGAGCATTCCACCCCAATAATACTGAGTGTAGGTTCTTCTCATCAGCTCATGGATCATTCTCCAAAATTGATTATATTTTAGGGCACAAATAAAATCTCAAAAAATTTAAAAGAATAGAAATTTTAGGGGCAGTGCTTGTGGCTTAGTGGGTAGGGCACCGGCCCCATATACCGGGGGTGGCGGGTTTGAACCCGGCTTGGCCAGCTAAAATAGCAATGAGAATTGCAACAAAAAGTGGTCGGGTGTTGTGGCATGTACCTGTAGTTCCAGCTACTCAGGAGGCTGAGGCAAGAGAATCACTTAAGCCCAAGAGTTGGAGGTTGCTGTGAGATGTGATGCCATGACACTCTACTGAGGGTGACAAAGTGAGACTCGGTCTCAAAAAAAAAAAAAGAAAGAAAGAAATTTTATACCATGTATCTTTTCAGAATGTAAGGGAATAAAGGTACAACTCGACTCTAAAAACCCCTTCATCCCCACACAAAGTCATAGAAACTAAGCAATCTTATGCTTAATGACAACTAGATCAAGGAGAAGATAAAGAAGGAGATCATTATATTCCGTGAACAAAATGACAATGAAGCCATAAGCTACTACAACCAGTAGGATACACAGCAAAGGTGGTTCTAAGAGAGACATTTATTACATTAAATACCTACATCCAAAAAACAGTAAGAGTGTAAATTAATAACCTAATGAACCACCTCAGGGAACTGGAAAAGGAAGAGCAATACAATCTCAAACCTAGCAGAAGAAAAGAAACAACCAAAATTAGATCAGAATTAAATGAAATTGAGAACAAAAGAAACTTTTGGAAGATTAGCAAAGCAAAAAGTTGGTTCTTTGAAAAAATTAATAAAATCAATAAACCCTTGGCCAGACTAACTAGAAACAGAAATAGAAGATTTCAAATAACCTCAATCAAAAATGAAAAAGAAAATGGGAAATAATAGCAGATACCATAGAGATACAAAAGATCATCACTGACTACTACAAAAAAGTCTATGCCCAGAAATTTGAAAATGGGAAGGAAATAGACCAATATTTGGGATCACACTACTTCCCCAAAGTTAATCAGAAACAATTAGAACTCTTGAACAGACCAATTATCAAGAACCAAAAGTGCAACAATAAAAAAGTTTCCAACAAAAAAAAGTCCTAGACCAGACAGCTTCACAATAGAATTCTTCCAAACCTTCAAATAAGAGCTGGTACCTATATTGCAGAACTTATTCCAAAACATGGAGAAGGAAGAAAACCTCCCCAACTCCTTCCACAAAGTAAATACCACTTTGATACCAAAACCAGGAAAGGACCCAACAAAAAGGAAACTACAGACCAATATCATTAATGAATATTAATGCAACAAAAGCCTAGCAAATATAATACAGCTACATATTAACAAAATTACACATCATGATCAAGTGAGCTTTATCCCAGAGATGCAAGGCTGGTTCAACATATGCAAATTCATAAACATAATTCACCATATAAATAGAAGCAAAAACAAAGACCATATGGTCCTCTCAATACATGCAGAAAAAACATTCAACAATATTCAGCATCTTTTTCTGATAAGAACACTAAAGAAAATAGGTATAGATGGAACATTTCTTAAACTGATAGAAGCCATTTATGACAAACCCACAGTCAACATCATACTTAATGGAGTAAGACCGAAAGTATTTCCAGTTAGAACTAGAACTAGACAAGGTTGTCCCCTATCACCACTACTATTCAACATCGTTCTGGAAATTCTAGCCAATGCAATCAGGCAAGAGAAGGATATTCAAGCCATCCAATCAGGGCATAGGAGGTAAAACTCTTGTTCTTGGCTGGTGATAGAATCTTATTCTTAAAGAAACTCAAAGATTCAACCACAAGACTCTTGGAAGTGATCAAGAAATACAGTAATGTCTCAGGATATGAAATAAATATCCACAAATCAGTAGCAAATCAAAGACACAATTCCCTTCACAGTAACTTCAAAGAAAATAAAATACCTGGGGATATACCTAGCAAAGGACGTGAAAGATCTCTACAGAGAGAACTATGAAACCCCGAGAAAAGAAATAGCAGAAAACATTAACAAATGAAAGAATATACCATGTTCATGGCTGGGAGGAATCAATATTGTTAAAATGTCCATACTAGCCAAAGTGATCTATAGATTTAATACAATCTCCATTAAAGCACTAACTTCATTCTTTGAAAAACTTGAAAAAATAGTACTTCACTTCATATGGAACAAGAAAAAAAACCCCAAATAGCAAACACAATTCTAAGAAATAAGGACAAATCTAAAGATATCACATTACCAAACTTTGTTATACTAGAAGTCTATAGTGATTAAAAAAAAAAAAAAAAAAAGCATGGTACTGGCACAAAAATAGAGATATAGATCTATGGAACAGAATAGAGAAGCTAGAGAAAAAAACAGCCACATATCACCATCTGATCTTTGATAAACCAGACAAAAGCATATAGTGGGGAAAAGTATACTTATTAATAAATGGTGCAGGGAGAACTGGTTAGCCACATGTAAAAGATTGAAACTGAACCTATAGCCTTCACCACTTACAAAAATTGACTCACACTGGATAAAAGACTTAAATCTAAGACAATATGATAAAAATTCTTTTTTTTTTTTCTATTTCACTATTACTTTTTTTTTTTTTTATTGTTGGGGATTCATTGAGGGTACAAGAAACCAGATTACACTGATTGCATTTGTTAGGTAAAGTCTCTCTTACAATTGTGCCTTGCCCCCAAAAGGTGTGTCACACACCAAGACTCCACCCCTCCCTTCTTCTCTCTCTCTGCTCTCCCTTTCCCCTACCCCCACCTTGTCATTAATTGTGATTAATTGTCCATATATCAAAATTAAATACATAGGATTCAGGCTTCTCCCTTCTTGTGATGCTTTACTAAGAATAATCTGTTACACTTACATCCAGATTAATACAAAGTCTGTAAAATCTCTATTCTTTTTAATGGCTGAATAGTATTCCATGGTATATATATATACACCACAGCTTGTTAATTCATTGTCTCTTAGATACAGAGTCTCAAGCTGTCACCCTGGGTAGAGTGCCATGGCTTCACAGCTCACATCAACCTCAACCTCTTGGGCTTAAGCAATTCTCTTGCCTCAGCCTTCTAAGTAGCTGGGACTACAGGCACCTGCCACAACATCTGGCTATTTTTTGTTGCAATTGTCATTGTTGTTTTAGCTGGCCTAGGCTGGGTTTGAACCTATCAACCTCAGTGTATGTGGCCAGCCTTCTACCCGCTGAGCTACGGGCACCACCAAAAACTCTTGATGATATTGGCCTGGGAAAAGATTTTATGAAAAACACCTCATTGGGCTCAGCTCCTGTCGCAGAGTGATTATGGTGCCAGCCACATATACTGAAGGTGGCAGGTTCTAACCCAGTCCATGCCAGCTAAACAACAAAGATAACTGCAACAAAAAAAATAGCCAGGCATTGTGGCCAGCGCCTGTAATCCCAGCTACTTGGGAGGTTGGGGCAAGAGAATCACTTCAGCTCAAGATTTTGAGTTTTCTGTGACACCATGGTGCTCTACCAAGGGCAACATAATGAGACTCTGTCTCAAAAATAAACAAACAAAAACACCTCATTGGCAATTGCAGCAACACAAAAAATAAATAAATGGGACCCGATCAAACTAAAAATCTTCTGTACAATTAAGGGAACAACAACTCAAGCAAATAGACTACTTCAGAAAGGGAGAAGATATTTGCATGTTATGAATCTGACAAAGGGCTGATAACTAGAGTTTACAGAGAACTCAAACAAATCAAGAAGAAAAGAGCAAATAGCCCATTGATCACTGGGCAAGAGACATGAATAGAACCTTCTCCCAAGAAAACAGATGACTGGCCAATAAACATATGAAAGAATGTATATCATTCCTAATCATCAGAGAAATGCAAATCAAAACCACCCTGAGATATCACCTAACCCCAGCAAGAATAGCCCACATCACAAAACCCCAAAGTGGCAGATGCTGGCATGGGTGCAGAGAGAAGGAAATACCTATACACTGTTGGTGGGATGGAAACTAATATAACCTTTTTGGAAAGAAGTATGGAGATTCCTTAAAAAATATATAAGAAACCTCAAAGATCTAAAAATATACCTTCCATTTGATCCTGCAATGCCATTCATACCTATTCTGAAGGAAAAAATCATTTTACCATAAGGACGTTTGCACTTGAATGCTTATAGCAGTTCAACTCACAATTACAAAGATGTAGAAACAACTCAAGTGCCATCAACCCATGAAAGGATAAATAAACTGTGGTATATGTCTACCACAGAATACTATTCAGCCATAAAGAAACATGGAGACTTCACATCTTTTGTGTTTACCTGGAAGGACTTGGGGAACATCCTCCTAAGTAAAGTATCACAAGAGTGGAAAACAAGCATCTAACATACTCAATATTAATATGAAACTAGTAGATGAACAACTACATGTTCACATGAGAGAAAAACACATTTGAATTCAGGAAGAGGGGAAAGGACAGGGAGAGCGGGTACCTCAATAGGTGAGAGGGTTTGTTACCCTCTCACCTATTGGGTACAATGTAGGAGGAACATCTCCCAGGTGAAGGGCTCGAATGCAACATAGACTTTACCTAACAAACACAAACAATGTAACCTAATTATAGGTATCCTTGTATTAATCTGAAATAAAAAGTTAAATAGATAAGAAAATTTAAAAAAAAATTTTTTTTCTAGTCATCAGAGATGTTTTATATTATTACACTTACCTTGTGAATCAAGAGTAAGTTTATAGATGGAATTTCCAGTATAGGTAATGGAAAGAGAACTAGACAAACAAGAACTCTCTGTCACCTCCTCTAATCCAAAAGGTTCTATCATTTCTGCAATAACTGATGTCAAAAATCCTTTAGGAGTGTCATGTTGCAACACCTCATTTATGTAAGCTTTCCCAGTTTTTCTAAAAACAAACCAACAACTGTTAAACAATTTGGAAAAAACAGTAACTTAAATGAGCCAATTTATGAACAAGTAATTTATAACCCAAATAGCTAACTAATGCATTTGTTCAACTTCACTAGTAGTCAATGAAATAGCAATTACAACAATGGGGTACAATTTTTACCTTTAAAAATAGTAAAGATTTCTAAATGACAAGTGTTCAGTAGTAGTGAGAACTGAGCAGAGATAGGTACTTATCTGCTAGTGATAGAATCATAAATTAGTATAAACTTCGTAGAAAGCAATTGGACATTATGCAGTAAGAGCTCAAACATTATTTCCCCTTCTGCCTGATTCTTTAATTCTCTTAATATGGCTTGATTGTAAGGAAATAATTCAAAACACAAGGGAGAAATCTTTTTACACAAAGGTATTCATCAAAGTATTATGGTAAAAGTTAGAAATAAGAATTTCCAATAATAGGAAAATTAAATAAATGATAATATATGATATATTCAGAGTATATCCAACTATTAAAATGAAGTTTACAAAGAACTTTTAATTACATAAGGAATATGGTCATACAGGTATTATAATGTTTAAATTAAAGAAGCAACATAAAAATGTTAAAATGCATGCACAAAGGACTAATTGGTAATACATCAAAGTGTTAACAGTTGTGATTTCAATTTTCCTCTTTATAGTATTTGTTTGCCTTTTAGAAAATTTCTATAATGAGCAAATATTAACCTTACAGTCTATTTTTAAAAAATGTTTGCTTTGGATATCCACATGTAAAAAATGAATTTAGACATAGAACTCACAGCTCACAAAAATTAACTTGAAATGAATCAAAGACTTAAATTTAAAATTATAAAACAAAAACTAAAAATTATAAAACTATAAAACTACTATAAGATAACATAGGAAAAAATCTAGATGACTTTGGGTATGGCAATTACTTTTTTCTCCAATTAAAAAAAAATTTGTCAAAATATGGGCTGTGTTTTGAATGCGTGGTACGTCCACTAGTGTTCCAATGCAACAGCAGTAAGAGATGATTAGGTCATAAGGGCTCTGTCCTTATGAATGGTTTAATTCGATTATTGCCAAGAATGGGTTGGTTATTGCAGAAGTGGGTTCCTGATGAAAGGATAAGTTAGGCCCCTTCCTCCCAACCCTGCTGGACTTGTATTTCTACCCTCTTCCATGGGATGAGACAGCAAGAAGGCATTCATCAGATGTGGGTCCCTTAATCTGGGACTTCCAGCCTATTGAACGGTAAAAAATAATTTTTTTTTTTTGCTTTGTTTAGCAGGTCCAGGCTGGGTTTGAACTTGCTTGCCCCAGTGCACAGGGTATTTTCTTTATAAATTATCATCCAGTCTGATATTGTCTTATAGCAGCACAAAACAGACTAAGACAATATACACAGCAAAATTTGCCACCTTAATGCAATGCCTTTTTAGTATCACACCAAAGACAATCCATAAAATAGAAAATTTATAAACTGTACATTATTGAAATTAAAAATTTCTCTGTGAAAGACCCTATCAAGACAATGAGAAGACAAACCACATACTAGGAGAAAATATTGGCAAAAGATATATTTTATAAAGGACTGCTGTCAAAATAAACTATAAGGGAGGGGGAAAATTATTTTTTTCCTCTATATTTCTATTTTTCTTCTACATTCCTAGGTTCTGTAACTGGGACCCTGAAAATTATATTACAAAAGGAAAATTAACAAGAGACAAATAGGCAGAGTTTGCTAACATGTGCCTTGTGTGCATTGCACTTCCATGTGTGAGAAATGTTAGTGATGAGTTACTAAAAGGGGGTGGTTAGAACCTTAGACTTATAGAGCATCCTCAGAAAGAACAATACACTTTTAGAGAAGTGAAAAGGTGAAGGAAAATGACTTTAGATTTTTTCAGTCAGCAAATTGTGGGAAGGTAAATAAATGGGGGGAAATAATGGAAAATAAGGATTGCTTTGGTAAGGTTTGTTACATGGATTCCTCTCTGAGTCCCTGGGCTGATTGAGAGTCTAGGGTTGGGGGCAGAGGCAAGATGGCGAGATGGCTGACTGAAGCTAGCTTTCCACAGAGGCTCCCATCCAGAAGGAGAGTTAAAAGACAGAAGTCTAGCAAGTAACCTGGTGGATTAGAGCTGCGCCAAGAGAGAAGGTTGAAGAACGCACATCAACCATGCTGAGGTGAGCTGCAATCCCAAGGATACAAACAAAAGATACAAAATCCATCGCCAAGTGGATAGGAGTCTCCTCTCCCATGAGAACAGCTCGGAGTAATCTATAAACAAATGTACAGAGTTCAAAAGTCCTCTCATTATATCCCACAGGAGAGACCCTCTAAAAAATGGACCTATTTCCCCTACTAGGGTGCCATGGTGTTCTCCTGCCAGGCATAAAACTGTATAAAACTGTATATATTTTCTACCTGCAATTCTGAGCTTCCAGCACTCTTCTCCACTCTCACTCTGAGGTCTGGAAGCCTGTCCCCCAGGAGTCCAGATTCTTGGGTCATTTCTTGAGAGGTGTGGACAGGGCATGAACTGCTGCTGGTCAGTGCTGATTCTGCAGCACAGAAGTAAGGAGAGGATGGTCAGCTGAGAAGGAACCATGAAGAAGCAGCGGTGCCCCTAAGCACAGAGCAGCTGCCATTTTTGGCAAAAATAAGGCTCACCCCTGGATATTCTGGAGTCACATCCCCTGTTTCTCTGGGCAACCAGAGGAGGCCAGGCATCTTCTCTGGTGGCAGCCACTGGTGGAACAGATCTGGGATGGAAATGCAGGCCCCCTGAGTAAAGGGTTTGCCTGAGGCGATCCTGGCCTGGGTGGAGCATGGGGACTAGACCATGCAGATGCAGAGCTGGCAGCTTCCCAGGGTGGGGCTGACCCAGAGGACCACTTTACTGAGTTTGGAATGTACCCAGCCCTCAGTGGATCATTAGCCGAGACAAAGGAGGGCAGGCAGAGGCTGGAATTGACAGCTAACCACGCAGCAAATAAAAACAGCAGCCAAGACTGGGCAGCAGCACAGACAGGGCCTGAGATCCAGGTTTTGTGAATGCTAACAGCTTCTCTTCTGCAAGGCAATATAGCCGGGACAGAAACAAATTCTGCAAAGTTGTTCTGTCAGTAACATTAATCAGGGGCAGGGCTGGAACTGAGTGAACAACCCCAGATTCCATTAAGCACTTGAGGTTGTCAGGCCTCACCTCCCCCTACCAGATAGTGGCAGAGAGCAGCAGCCTGACTGAGGAGACATAGATTTCCGTGTGATTCAGGTAGGAGCAAACCCCTGGAGTATCTGCTCACTGGATGCAACTGGGTCACAGCCCTGTGGGGTTATAAGTGACTGGGTGTGACAGAGGTGTAAGGTGGGGAAGGAGGCATCAAACTTCCCAGACTAATCTATTTGCTGGGCTGGTCCTCCTGACCTCATGGAGCACCAGTGCGAGTCATATTTGAGTTGTCAGCAGACCCCTGCGATCTAGTTGCCAGAGACCTTTTAAACTCTTCCACCTGAAGCAGGTGCTGACTGAGACAATTGATTTGGACCTCTTGAACTAGACCAATCACCCAAGGGCAATCCAAGTGGTACCCTGGGTGTGCGGTTGGGGAAGATTTGATTTTCCTTTTTCAATTGTTGCCTATGGGATTGGGGTGGGGTGACCTAATTGCTAGTATTTCTCCACAGGTGAGACTTCAAACCACAGTAACTGATTCACTAGGGTAGGACAGAGACCAGCTGAAAACAAGAGAGAACCACGTAGCCCCATCACATCAAACAGGTCCCCAATTTCTCAGGCTGTAGCACTGTATGGGTCCTTGGCAAAGCTCCAGGGGAAAGTTACAGACACTAGTCCCAGCTTTGGGGCAAAGGGCTGGTTAATCACTACTTCTGGAGCCCCCAACCCAACTTCTTTTTATCTGCTCATCTAGTTAAATGGTGTAAAACAATCATGGGGTGGAATCAGCAGAAAAACTCTGGTAACATGAATAACCAGAGTACATCAACCCACCCAAGGAAAAATATGGCAGAAGCAACCAAAGATCCTATTCATAAACAAATGGCTGAGATGTCAAAAATTGAATTCAGAATTTGGATTGCAAACAAGATGAATAGAAGGGAGGAAAAGTTGCAATAAGAAGTTCCACAAGCAATTCAAAGTTGTCTCAAGAATTCAACGAATATAAAGACAAAATCACCAAAGATTTTGACACATTGAGGCAAGAATTTACAGCCCTCAAAGATCTGAAAAATACAGTAGAATCCCTCAGTAACAGAGTGGAGCAAGCAGAAGAAAGGATTTCTGACATTGAAGACAAAGCTTTTGAACACTCCCAAACTCTCAAACAGAAAGAGAAATGGAGAGCAAAAACAGCTCATTCTCTCAGAGAGCACTGGGATAATTCAAAGAAGGCTAATATTTGCCTCATTGGAATCCCTGAAAGTGATGAAGTGGCTTCACAAGGCACAGAGGCTCTTCTCCATGAAATTATGAAAGAGAATTTTCCAGACATGCCAAGAGATTCTGAAATTCACATAGCAGACAGTTTCAGAACTCCAGCATGACTCAACCTGAATAAGACCTCGGCGAGGCACATCATAATTCAATTCACTAAAGTTAATATGAAGGAGAAAATTCTGAAAGCAGCCAGATGTAAGAAATCCATAACCTACAAAGGGAAGAGTATTAGAATGACTGCAGATCTCTTTGCTGAAACCTTTCAAGCCAGAATAGGGTGGTCATTGACTTTTAGTCTCCTAAAACAAAATAACTTTCAGCCCAGGATTAAATTTGCCATAACCAAACCAGCTCTTCAGGATATTCTCAGACCTATCCTCCAAAATGACCAGCCCAATCCTCTGCCACAATAATAAACTCACACAGAAACTTTTGATCAAACTCCAACTTCCACAGTGGCAAAAGGATTAAAAATGTCCACTGGACTTTCAAAAAACTCAATACTCAAAATCACGAGACTTATCAATATTCTCCATTAATGTGAATAGCTTAAACTGTCCTCTAAATAGGCACAGGTTAGCTGACTGGATACAAAAACTTAGGCCAGATATTTGCTGCATACAAGAGTCACATCTCACCTTAAAAGATAAATATAGACTCAGGGTGAAAGGATGGTCATCCATATTTCAGGCAAATGGTAGCCAGAAAATAGCAGGCATTGCAATTCTATTTGCAGACACAATAGGCTTTAAACTAACAAAAGTAAGGAAGGACAAAAATGGTCACTTCATATTTGTTAAGGGTAATACTCAATACATGGTATTTTTAAAGGTCACACTTGGCAACAGAAATGATTTGCTTTCATCTTGATCCTTTACTTGTGATGTATTCTGAGTATCCAGAACTAATAAATCACTTAGCTGACAGATATACAACTGAAAAGGTAGTTCAAGGAACTCTGGGCACAGCTGAATGAGTAAAACTGGAAAAACACGTGTAAGATTCTCGCTCAGGACAATTGACCAAGCACTTTAGCACAAAGGCTAGGAGCTGAGGGTTTTACTCTCACATTGATGATCTCTTACAGACCATACACAAATCACCTCTGTCTCTTCAAATGTGATTCAGAATGTTAACCATCACCCAGGAATCACAGAGTTCTTCTCGAATATAAGGAGGTATCTATAAAATGCGCTGTGGTCTTCAAGAAACACATTATAAAACCTGGAACACATTTACCAGTGGCATACAAGAAAAGTCACGAGATCCAGTAGTGTCATGTGGTGGCTAACCTTTTGTTTTGTTTATCTAACATTTAAGAGACCTAATAGGTAATGATAAAATAGCTAATGATCCAATAAAGAAAAATTGACTTTGTATCTTAGGATACAGCCTAAATCTCAGTATCTATATGTTTAAATTTTTATTGGTATTTTGGCTAATAAAAATTCTAATATCACAATCTGTAAAGTGTCACCACTTCTTCCACCTAAGTGAACACAGAGTTACATAAAGTTACATAAACACAGGCACATGATACAAATCCATTTTCTTTCATCTTTGGTACCCAAATATATGGAATGTAGAAATATTTTATCAAGTAGATAATCTGTTTTACCAATATCTAGTAAACCATTTTTGTAAACTCTTTCAGCTGAGAAAACAATACACTACTTACATCATAATGGAAAAGGAATGACCCCAAGATTTCCAAGCAACATAGCTATTTTTCAAATCTGAACTCCCCTGCGGATCATTAGAAATAGTTTCAAATGTCCCATTCTTGGCCTTCACTTATGCCAAACCTTAGACAAGTCTGCAACAAGGTTATGATACTGAAACAGCTAATATCTGCACGGGGTGCTAAACAGCCTGTCTTTCCTTTCTCTTAGCACACAATCATTCATGCTAGTTAGAGGTCTTTCCTGAATCAAGCTGTGCATTTGTTTTATACAGGAAGTGTGAAATCAAAGTTATTTTGTTTCTATCTCCTGCAGGCTAATAAACTACCTCACATTCATTGCTTTAACTACACTTACTGCTCTGTGTTTAGAAATGCTATGTTCTGAACCCTGGACTCAGTCAAGGTGTGGCAAGCAGGAGGCAGGTGGTGAATGTGGCTGCTGAGGGCTCAGTGCTCTCATGGTGTTTTGTTGACTGGTATTTGCAGAATGTAAAAAAAAAAAAAAAAAATCAAAGTAAGGTAAGAATTGCTTATCTGATGACATGGCGTTACATTTTTACACAATTCTCAGTGATCCAAAATGCGGATGAATAAAAGACAATTTTTATTTCTTTTGACCAATAGGCGGGAAATATTACACAGTTAAGGCAGACTAGAAATAAGACACAATTCCAAGTGGTTTTAAACCAGATTTAAGTTTTTTTTTTTTTTAATTCAAATTGATCCAAAGCAAAACTTACATTACGAAGGAAGAACAAAATACATTATGATATAACACACTAGGAGTTACATGAAAGCTAAATTTGTGGGTAAACGGCCTTATCCCAATCACATTCTGGGCTAATGAGCAAATCTGCAATTAAAGTTAGAGTCTCGGTTTTTGCATGGTCCACTCTGGTAATTAAACTACACATTCTTGTCTCTCAGGGTGTGCATCTGACGAATCATTTAGATTCCCTCACGCTCCAGATGTGTACTCTTGCTACTGCCAGAACACTAAATTCTCTAGTGGAAACGCTGTTCCAGCATGACTGATAATGAATTAAAAACAAAATGGTCAAGTCCTCCAACCTAACAAGCATGGATTATTCTGTAGTAAATAGTTTAGAAATATGGGAATTAAATAATCTAAAAAACACTCTTACTCTGCTGTACATTTATAAACACAATATTTACAAAAAACAAAACCTTGCTTGCAAAAGATGAGGTTTGCAGTTCATTAGTGATCATAATCTTTTATGAGATGGTTTCTTTGGTGTACTTGCCAAATATATTTTTACAAAGGTCTAGTAATGAGTTTAAATAATAAATTTCAAAAGAAACATATAAGAATCAGTGAGAAATTTGATAATATTCTGAATATTTTAGTGAAGATTCTGGAAAAACCAATGAGTTAATTTTCTGATAATCTGTTCTCTCATTAAGTGACTACAGAACGGTTCTCTGCCAATCAAATTCAAACGTGGACCTGTGTGTTCATCACTATTCTACCAGTTACCAACTTAGGGACATTTTATTTATTGTTAAATATGATATGTGATTGGGATTTTATTAACAACGAAAAATAAAACATTCTTTTTAAGCTTTCAGATAAATCAAACCTCAAACAATAAATAATGGAATTATACACTTCTTCATTAAATAGAAATTTCAATTCCAGGAAGCGTTCTCATAATTTTTTTCTGAAGTCACAGCAGCAACACCGAACAAAGAATTTACCTTAATCTGTTCTTTTTTACTTGGAATTCCCTGACTGAAACTCAGTGGCTTAGTTTAGAAACCTTTGCATGGTTGGGGAAAGAAAATAATTTTAAAATAGGTGAATAAATTAATACACACATATGTGGAAATAAGCCCTGTGCAAATGTAACATTAATATCACTGCTCAGAGTGCCATACCCCTGCGACCCTCCCACCTCCTTGTCCCCCTGGGCCTGAGATTTTTAGGAAGAAGTAACACTCAATTCATTTCTGGCCATACCATGTCCCTGACACTGCTAATGTGTCTGAACCCTGACCTCAGTATTGGTTTGAAGAATGAGAACACAGCTTAGCAACCCTCTTCACAAGGGATGCTCTCTCTCTCTGGAGATAACTTTTTGGAGATATTTTTACAGGAAAAAGGACAGACCATCCATTCCTATCCATTAGGCTTCAGCCGCAATTTGGGGATGATTATAAAACTGGCCAGCTGCCTACAGAAGAATCTATGAGCCACACCAGCGATCTCATGAATAATCCCTTTTTCCAAAGCTGCCTATTCTTCAGAAACCTATATACACTGTCTGGGCACAAGCAGATCGGATTTTCTGATGCCAAAATCACTACTCTGCCTTCAAGAGACAAACTTTGTCCTTGAGAAAACAGCATAGCTGGCTCTGAAAATAATAAAGCCAGAGCAGACTCTTAATTCTGCTTAATTACACTTCAAGGTGAAATCATTTTATACTTTATGACTTAAATCTAGAAATGCAGGCAAGTAAAGAGAAGCCCTTCATCTTGTAAACTTCTAATAACAAATTTATTAATGGCAAATATTTTGAAGTTTCCCAAAGCACTTGAATGATACTGGGACATTTGAAAAGGTTTTCTTGAAACTAACATGATGACAAATCAAGCACAGACCATCATCTCCTGGGGCATCATCATGGATGTCTGACGGCTCCGGAACCTTCTCTGTTATTGACACTTTATCATATCTGTGTTTACACTGCACACATATGCCCAATAAACCCAGAAAACAACATAACCTTTCTTAAGAGCTTCACTGTATATCATCTTAAAATAGACAGGAAATGTTTAGAATATTAGGAATTAGCCAGACTTACAATGTGCACCCATTAGAGATTTTACCTTTGGAAAAAAAAAAAATTTTTTTTAAACCAGGAAAAAAAGAAACACCATGAAGCCACCACCCCAAATTATTTAACCATTAAAGCCAAATGGTTGAACAGTATCTTGGGCTATTTTTAGGGAAGACTCTACCACAAGGATATGGAATTTGATACTTAAAGTGAAGTCAAAGACATAGCTTAAAATGGAAATTGCAATTGACATACTAGGGCTCTGCAATGGAAATTAAAGTGGCAGCTTCTGTTCTCAGAGGCATGTCAAAGCTGGCGTGGAATGATCAACAGCAAGTGAAATAATGGATAAAATACACCAGAAAGAGTATTGCACCGGAGGCACTGTTTTCAAAACAGAATACACTGGCTTTATAAAGTTATTTTCTCTCTGATTAATTTTTTTAAAAGCACAATTCAACTAGAGATAGAAGTTAAGACAAGTCTCAGGGTAGTGTACTACAGTTGTTAAAAAAATAAATTAAAAACAAGAGCACACCAAAAGGAAAGCAGAGGTATTGGATTTATGTCATCTGAAAGCGACATTAATTGGGAAAAAGAACAGTATGAAACAGCCAATTTGTACTCATTAAAAATGAATGCGGTGACAGCATTACTTTAAACAATTCTTAGGGCATTTTCTGGAATAACACAGGCCCAACCCTCCCACCCTCCCCTGGGTGAAACTGTACCTCCAAATTTTAACAAGTGCTCTGCTGGCTTACAATGCCATGTTCAGCAATGAAACCATAAATTTAAAAAGGGTAAATTCTCCATTCCAAATCGGCTTCTGTCATTTTGGAAAAACAATTTTTCTAAATGCAATGTTGTATAGAAAACTTGGACTTCTTAAACTTGGACCAAGAAACCAAATTAAGACCTTAAGCATGTGTGTGTGTGTGTGTGTGTGTATATATACACACACATATACATATATATATATACATATATATATACACACACACACACATATATACATATATATATATATAAAATCCCTCCCCTACAATGAAAACCAAACAAACAGAAAACCTAATAGTGTATACCTGCTTTCTGACTTCACAGCAAATCAGAAATTGCATAGGATATACTTTGTGCAAGGCAAAAGCCTTTTAAGTATCTGGAATATAACTCCTAATCTTCCTCACAGTTCTGGTATTATCAGATATCATCAAATTTGTGTTTTAAGTAGTCTTTCATGACCTTGGCAATTGGTAGTTCATCAAGTAGCTTTAGGTTTTGAAGGCCTATACATTGTCGAATTTTAATTCGGCACAGGTCCTGCAAGTTTCTGGGCTGTCCTAAAAAGACAAAAAAAAAGAAAAAAAAAAAGAAAAGAAAATGTTACAAAGTACAATATATATGTGGGCTTTTAGGTTTTTAAAATAACTGTTGGTTTCGCTGGGAAGTTCTATCCACCCTACATGCAAAGGTTTGAAAAGACACCAAGGGATAGCCTTCCCGCAATGTCTCATTTGATCCTCTTCGATACCCTGGGATGGTAGGTATTTTCACCTCCATTTTACAGACAAGGATACTTAGAATCAGATTTAAGCAAACTGTTCAACTTCAGACAAACAACTAAGACTCAGAATGCTACCTAAAAAAAGCTCTGATTCTAACCCTGGTATTCTTTTTGTTACAAATCAGGAGTCTTCTGGTTCTCATCCTGATTAGGCTTCTCATGCACTGGATGACACCGTGTGAGCAAATCCTTTCTCTGGCTTCAGTTTCGCCATCTGAAAAGCCTGGAGACTGATTGAGATGCCTTCTGCTGTGAGTCCATCTTTCAGCTCTAGGGTGTCTGAGCCTCAAAGCATATTGCAACCTCTGCAGAGCATTCCAAAGAACTTCTGCCCACCTGTTCACCGTGATTCGAGACAAAGCTGAACCTTGGTTTAAGGGTAAGGGTTGAGAGGTACAGCAGGAAGGGGGTTGGAAAAAGTACCTCAAGGCATCCTCAATCTACATCACTTCAAGCCTCATGCCCTGATTATCTGCTAATAAAAACCCCTGCTATAGCTCAACTCAGAAGAGAAACTATAAAATCTAATTTCTTTCACTTTCAAATACTTTGTTTTAAACCAAAACAATATGGATGGCAACAAACACAGCAAAAATTCTTCAACAGTGCTTTAGTGGTGTTTGGAGTCATGTGAGTTCTGCTTTCCAATTAGATGATGATAATAATAAAAGCTAACAATGTTGAATACTTACTGGGTGCCATGTATACATAAGCTCTTGACATACAACTCCTTTAATCCTTTTACGAGGTAAGTACTTTGATCATCACTCCCATTTTATAGAGTCTCAGAGAGATTAAGTAATGTGCTTAAAGTCTAGTTGAATGCAATATTTCAGTCATTCTCAAATTTTTTAGCCTCAAAGCCTTTTACACTTTGAAAAATTACCAGGAACCCAAAAGAACTTTTATGTGGGCTATATCTATGGATAACTACCACTTAGAAGTTAAAATAGAAACTTTAGAAATACTTATTAATTCATTATAGATAATAAAAAAAATTACATAAATAATACTGGTTAATGAAAAAAACTGTATTTAAAAAAATTAAAGAGAGAAAAGGTCATTCTTTCACATTTTTGCAAAGCTTTTTATACATGATAGCTGGATTTTCATATATGCTTCTGTATTTAATCTGCTGAGATAAAATCATATCATCCAGTCTCTGGAAAACTCCATTTACTCTCACGAGAAAAGGAATGTAAAAAGGGCAACCGGTGCCTTAGTTTTATAATGAAAATAATTTTAACCTCATGGATACCCTAAAAGGGTCTTGGGGACTCCAGGGCTCCCTGGGCCATACTCAGAAAGCCACAGTTATACCCTAATACTTTATCCATTATGTATATTGTATTTGTTAATAGTGATCACTATTATTCAAAATTAAATAATTCTTCTTAAATGAAAAAAGCCTCTGAAGACTCACACCTCTGTTCTGTAAGGCCAATACGAACACATGCTTTCTAAGGGAGTTACTCACTACGTGGTCTCTCAATAGAATTGCAGAAGCAATTGCTTTCTTGGAAATGTCTATAACCCAGGGTTGTTTGTGTCTACAGATGTCTGTGGATGGATATGACACACACACTCATGTTTCTTGGCAAGGTTATGTCTCCTCCACCTTTTAGATTGCAGCTAAAACAGCACTTCATCAGAGAGAAGAGACGAGGTCAGGCTCCCCAGCAGATGTTCCCAGGGATCCTCTGTGACTTTACATTTACTTGATTACGTATTAGTGCCATCTTCCTTGCTATCTGACATGTTCCTTGAGGGCAGGACCATATCTGGCTCCATTTGCCAATGTAAACCCCACACCTGAGACAGTACTCAACAAATACTTGCTGAATGAATGAACACTGAGTAGGCTTGTCCTTACAGTATAAGCCAGTCAACTCACTGCAAAACACACCTATATCAACAGCAAAACATTTCCTTAACCTATTTTGAATTATTTTTCATCACTATTCATGGGCCTTCTTTAGGAAGAAAAGTAATTACCAGACACTTTTCAATTTTGATCTGCAAATGCAAAGCAGAATATCAATTAGATGTGAATCTTATTTTTTTTTTTTTACAAGAAATTTGATTTTCCTAATAGATGACATTTTCTCCAGTATAATTTTAATAAAAAGAACAACCAAAATATATTCAGAGAAAAAACAGATGAGGACAAAGCCAACATACATAAGTATATATGCATACGTAAATGGAAACATGTCCATCAAACTAAATTACTGGACTTCGCTTAAAGTAAAACAGAAGGAACGGAGACAAAAGGTGATGCAATGGAGGGTCTTCTGATACAGTCTTATTTTGTGGCAGACTATGCTCTCCAAAAATGACCTGTCCCTCCCGTTCTTGTTTTGCAATGTGACTGGGCACTCCTATCATTAAGGGATGAGGTGTGTTCCCCCTCCTTAAAACTGATGGTGGAAATGTTGTTATGTGACTTCCAGGTTAAGTCATAAAAGGTGATACAGCTTTTGCCTAGGTCTTGGGACATTCCCTCATGGAACACGGCTCCCATGCCATGAAGAAGCCTCAGAAACCTATAAAAAGGAAATGCGGTCACTGGCTGACAGTTCTGGCTGAGCACGCCACTAACAGCCAACATCAGCTAGCCAGTCTGAGTGAGCCATTTTCAAAGTGGAGGGGCCCAGTTGAGCCACTCCAGAAAACATGCATGGAGCAGAGAAGGAGAGCAACTGATAACTGTTTACAACACTGTGGTTTTGGAGATTGGGGACCTAGAGGTAGGGCTTTGCCATTGGGGTCAGGTGGTGGGCTTTGAGGTGAGTATTATCTGGAAGCCTAAAGACATTGAGAAGGCTATTTGTCAGGGCTGAAAGATAAGTTTTTTAAAACTTTTACTAGAAACTGGAAGGGGTCTGGTAACCCTGTTATGCACATTAATATGGGAAATAGGAAACGTCCTAATGACCTAATGATCTGGTTAAGAACATGCTCTAGGCAGAATATTGGAAGTGTCTATGGGGTGTCCCACTGCTCTAAACAGTGTGGCAGCCCTTTAATATTTTGGGAGAATCTGATCTTTTGAAGCTTTCTTGACCATGAGTAACTCCTGCCTGAGGAATTACCTTTAATGATAGAAACACACTGTAGTGGTTAAAAGCATCAATTCTGGAGCCTGGGTTTGGCTCCTGGCACCACTTGCAACCTGCTTAATCTTGGGCAAGTCTCCTGCCAGTTTCCTTATAATAATAACATCCACCTCAAAGGCTTTACAAGTATTAAAAAAGTTAATTTTGGTAAAGTACTCAGAATAGTGCCAAACACATAATATAATACTTGGTAAACAAGTGTTTGAAATATTTGTAAGGATGAATGCTTTGTGTGACCAAAAAAAGCAGAAGGCCCCATTTTGGAAGATGAAGTTGGAGTCTCCATCTTCCTAGTGTTAACACAGTAAGAAAAGTAGGTGACAGCTTAATAGTAAAGGAGCACCTGGTAACTCATTACTGCGAAACAGTTCTGAACAAATTGATGGAAATTATTTTGTGGAAATCACAAAATGACTTGAATCAGGCAGAGATGTGAGGACATCTAACTGTATAAAAAGATATGCAGTGATGAAGTGAGGGATATCATTAGACTGTCTCTCCACAAATACACAGATTATTAACTCATCTTGCTGTGTATCCGTATAGCCGAGTGAAAATGGGCTAAATAATGAGTACTCATTGTAAATAATGCCATTTATGAGATTAGCTAAAGACCTATTTTTTTTTTTTCAGGAATAGCATTAAGTAACAGAAGATTATGACTGAAAGAGAAGTACTTATTTCTTGTTAACAGATCACTTAAAAGTATTTATTGAGCACCTACTATGTACTCAACAATGCATTTTCCCAAAGATGAAAAGGATACAGAAAGAGAAGGCAGAGAAACAGAATAAAGGGAATAAAAACAAGAAAACTGACACAAATGAGCACATTATTTACTATGCATCTTAGAAAATGAATTCATACCCTGTAAAATAAATCAATGTCTTGTCCATGGGATTGTAACAGGGGAAAGCTAGGGGACACCTCACAAAAGAGTGTAATTTAGAGAATTACAAACACTCAGGTGATACCAAAAAAACAAAACACAAAAAACTACCAGATATTCATACTAATGAGCTACAATGGAATTACATACTAGTTCAAAGGGTTATTAGTCTTTCCATTCTATAAAGAAGCCCATCATTAGTAATAATTGGGCTGGTATAAAATAGGAAATCAGCTTTTGAAGGGTCTGGTCTAGTATAAATTACAAAACCAGGGCCAGCAGCATGATTTAGAAAATTAAACATCCTACATGATTCCCCTTAGACATCACCCATTACTACATTTATGATAGCAGCACTTTATTTGGATGAAAATATCTAGATTCATAAAGGAAAACAAAGAAGCAAACATTTTTAAACAAACAAACGAACAAAAGAAAAGCAAAACAAAGCTCCAGGTTTTTCTCTGGGGTGTGGGGGTAGAGACAGAAGGTGGAGGGGAGTGCAAGGCAGTAAAAAGATAAAGATCTGCCCCTCCGGATGGCTTTACAGTAACTGTTGTTCCCTATGGAACCTCTCCCTAAGGGTGTGGGGCACACCTCTTGGGGGTGGGACATAATTATAAGAGGAATTTTACCTAACAAAGGCAAATAAAACACTGTAACCTAATTCTCTGTACCCTCAATTAACCTGAAACAAACAAACAAACAAAGAACCTCTCCCTGTTAGGTTAGCATTGGGAATGGTCTCCCAATACCTCTTTGTTTTATCTCAGTTTCCCATTTCAAAAATCCTACCATAAACACATTTTATTCTTTTGCTCCCCCTGAATCACCTTCACAGAGACTTAGTATGAAACGTGTTAAACAAATCTTACTCTATAGGACAAAGGCAGTTTTCAGCTCTCCTTAAAATAAAAATTATGGTGTTCTCTCAGATACAACGTCAGCCTTAGGACATTCATCTGTCTATCACATTTTTTATAGACAAATAAGCTTTATTAAAAATAGAAAGTGATACAAAACTATAAAACAGTACAGAATAAGATATTTTCTGTAACACAGAACCTTAAAATGTGACTCAATTTCACTTAAAACTGTGGACTATTTCTAAAAGTGATTTTTAATAATTAATACTGAAAAAACCTAGTAAGACTATGATGTAGATAGAATTAATAATTAATAATAGCCTCAGTTAAAAAGTGTTACACAAACTATTTTTATGTTAATACCACTGTTTAGCATCAGTCACCCTACTAACAAACTGCAGAAGCATCTGGAAGGAGTGCAGCAGGCATGACCCTGCTGCACAGGTGTCTGCGCCATCAGCCACTTGCATGCTTATGGCTGTATGGGACTTAACTGAGACTTAGCCTAAATTTCACTTTCTTAAAATTAAAGAAGAGGAGTCGTGATTTTTATTACTACTACTTAGTTCCTTCAATATTTTCCCTATGTTGGAAATCTTGTTTTTAAAGTTTTATTTTTGCAGCTAAAACATAGTTGATTATTGCTGAAATTTAAATAAAAACAATTTCAAATTACTGAAATATTTATAAAACAGCATTTTGAAACACTGATGTTTCAGAAAACAACTAACTCAAGTACTTGATAGATGAAGTCTACAAAACAGGTTATATAACTCAATTCCCATCTACCTAGCCTTTTTCTTTTAGAAATATGAGCCATTTAATTCCTTAAAACAGTCAAGCTAGCCAGGAGCTATGGTTCACCCCTGTAATACTAACACCCCGGGAGGCCGAGGTGGGAGGAAAGCTTGAGCTTAGGAGCAAGAGTGAGAACCCCGTCTCTACTAAAAATTAGCAGGGTGTTGTGGTGGGAGCTTGTAGGCCCACCTACTCAGGAGGCTGAGGCAAGAGGATCAAACCAGGAGTTTAAGGTTGCTGTGAGCTATGATGATACCACAGCTGGCACTCTTGAATGGGGCCACAGAGTGAGACTCTGTCTCAAAAGAAGAAAAATGAAAATAAAAACAACCCCCCCCCCAAAAAAAAACAACACACAAATCAAAATAAAATCCAGGCCCACCTGTTACAACCACTGAAGCATCCTGATGGTTGGCTCTAGTCTTTGAAGCATTTCTACTGGAAACACAGATGGAGACCCCAAATTAAAAGTATACATGGAGTCTTAACAGGGGGGAATGAGACAGGATACCCAGAAAAGGTAAGGTCTAAGAGAACAGAGGTCTTCTCAAGAAGATTCCAATAATATATCTGCAAGGTCCTCCACAGTGACTCGGCTTCTTAGGGCTTTGTAGAAACTTAACTTGCTGGGACCTGGAAACTAACGCTTGCTTCCATGGGTTTGTAAAAAGCTAGAACCTGCTTCTCCAGCTTGATTCAAATTGACCATGGAGAAAGGGACCTGTGGGCTGAACTTTTTGACTGGGGAAAAGAAGACTGAGACGTTTTGAATTCTACTATGCCCTACTCCCCTCGCTAAAATAAAGCCTTCCTCTTTTGAACACCGTGTTTGGGCGTTCATTCTCTCCACTGGGCCTCATCCTCCTGCAACAAGGCAACTGCCTCAGCTCAAATTCCTTTCACCAATAAATACAAACCCTATCAGCATATTCTCTGTCCTAAACATAATCTAGAGGAGAGCTTGCCTGAGTAATAAAAGATGCTCTGTGAAAGTAAGTTGTTCATACTAGTAAACAAAGTTAAATGCTTTCTATTTACTCAAGAACTTCTTGACACCTTTGATACGTTACTGTGCAAAGTAAATCTCCAAAACCAGGATCTAGGATCCAAGGTCCTCATCTTCCAGACAGATTAGAATCATAAATTCCTTTTACCCCATACTCTCTGGTAGAGCAGTTTTACAGATACACTTCAGGAATCTTTTATCTCCAGAGACCCTAAGCAGCAAATACACTAGCACAGGATAAGCAACAGTCTAAAACATTTCATATTATCTGTAAGTTTTAACTTTAAACAAAAATAACATTAGAGATTCATTAAATCCAAAATATTAGGCTAAAAGCATGTTGTTAAAAATGTGAATGTAGAAATTTTCTATTAAGTCTCAATGCGCTAGTTTTAGGACCTTTTGGACCTTTAAAATTTGAGGACCTCAAAGAATTTTTGTTCAGTTGTATGTGTCTATATTTACCCTATTTAGAAATTAAAATTGAGAAATTTTAAAAACATTTATTGATGCACTTAAAAATCACAGTAAAATAAATTTTTATTTAAAAAAGAGCTGCTTTCCAAAACAAAATAATTTTGTGAAAAGAATAGCACTGTTCCACAGTTTACAAATCTCTTCTAATGCCTGGCTTCCCAGACGACAGCTGGATTTACAGATCTGCTTTTGCATTTCACCTGTTCTAATATACTGTCTTGACTGGAATAACTGAGGAAAAATCTAGCCTCGCTCAGATACAAAGTAGGAAAATAAAGGAATATTTTAATAGCTTTTTTTTTCCAAATAATGTAGGTTGTCTTTGCTATCCGTCAAACTAGACAAGTAGTGGTTTCTTAAATGTTAGCTACCAAATGGAATCTGAAGCCAAATAGAACTGTTTATACATTGAAGTCTATTGGTCTCTCTTGCACTATGACTGATCGTAACTAGTACTGTCAGTTGTTCTCCTTCAAGTGACAAGTGAACTTCATTCATTTTTAAGAAAACATCTGCCAGACACTCAAGACTAAATGGCAGCCAGTCTTTCAAGCAAAAATAATGTTTCATGAAAAAAAGCTGCTGGTTCAGCTGAAAGAAATGGAAGTTGCTCCTTCTCAATCCAATCACTAACTTTGGTACTTAATAAGGATACTCACCATTTCCATACCACGAAATATTTTAAAAGTACTCAAAATGACAAGATCTAACAAAATCAATTTTACTGCTTCATCAAAGACATTTTTAAATGGAACTAGAATACTTTCTACTGAGTGTGCCTGGCAGTGCACACTCCATGTACCCTTGGTACCAGTTGAAGCCACTGCCTTGATTCATGCCCACATGCCAGCAGTTTTCCCTACCTTTGCTGTACACTACAGAGCAAATGTCAACACGGCGAAAAAGGCAAATAACATCTTAATATTGTTACGAAATTAGTTTTGGCCTCCTAAAACAATCTTGAGGATCCCTCAGACTCCACACTGTGAAAATTGCTGTCCTACATGAGTCAAAAGTTAAAAAAAAAAAAAAAAAAAAAAAATCACAAGCAGTAAGAAATCAAAGCCTTTAAGCATGAAATTTGAAAAGGGAGGGACTTTGAGGGCTATGGGCCAATTCTCTCATTTTCAGAGAAAGAAATGGGGATCCATGGTGGGCAATAAACATCTTGCCCAAGTTCATGAGGCAAGGCAGAGACAAGGTCAGAAGCCCCCCTAACCGCTTTCTGCCCCATCCCATTCTGCTGATTTAACAACACCTGGGATAATATATAGGAAGGAAACATGTGTCTCTGATCCCAGTGGGCAAAACATTAATCAGTTTAAACGACTGAATGTGGAGCAGACTGAATGTGTTCTTCACATTTTAAGTGAAAATGACAAAACTTAATAGACTTCCAGTTTCAGTTATAACATGTAAAGAGTTTAGAAGTCATCACTGTCATCCTTACAAGAAGAAAAACCTGAACAAACTCAAAATCAATAACTTATCTTGACACCATCAATAAACACAAGTTGCAAGGCAAACCTTCATCACAAAAATCTGAGGAGAGCCACAGCTGAGATTGGCTTACCTGAAGCAGAAGCTACTGGAACCATAAACTGGTATAATACCTACCTAAAGAGTCATTTTGACACATTGCCAGAGGCTGAGTATGGACTAGCCTGACAGTGGCAGCCATAATCTCAGGAAGCCCCCACAACCACAGGGAGTGTCCCTTCCAGGAACCCCCACTAGGTCTTCAAAGTAAAGAGCCAGTAAAGACCCCCTCAGGACTCTGGCCGGCTGTGAAATACACCCAGAACCTTCTCCATAACAAAGGTCTGCTCCCCAGGGGGAAAGACTGGCCCAAAGAAGACCTGTCTGAGAGCCAAGGGAGAAAGGGCATTCCACAGACACCAGCCCCCTCAGTCCTCCTGCCTCACCTAAGGGGTTGGAGAAGCTAGACAGGAAGCAGCACTAGGAAGGTCACAGCCCAGCAACACAGCCCTGCTGAAGGATGGAGACTTAATCAGAAGGTTCCAGACCACTGGCCCTCCCCACATGAACAGCTAGGATTAAAGCTGAGAAGTCTGCCGGACTCACACTCTGAGCAGTCCTTTAGGGAAGTCCAAAGCCGAGGCAGGGAAAACAAGGGACACTGGAGGTGTATGAACCCTTTGGCAACCACAGCTACAACAGGCATTACACACTGCCCAACTCATAGCCAGATTAACATAAAACCACACGTTAAAGTCCTATTTACCTCAGTTCCTAGTACCATGGGGTGTCCAACCTTTTTTCTTTTCAGTAGCACACTGGAATAGTAAGAGCTATCTTGCACCACACATTAAATACAAACAAAAGCTGATGAGCAAAAGAAAAGGTCTGTGCACACTTTTTCTGATATCTGACTCCACAGATAAGCAAAACAGTCCTCAAATGATCTGAATGTGGCCCTCAGGACACTCCTGCCTTGCTTCAGTAAAAAGTCACCAGGCATGCTAAAAGGCACGAAAAAAAAAACAAAACAAAAAAACAGTCTGAAGAGACAAAGCAAAAGCATCAGAACCAGACTTCAATAGTGAATTATAATGCCTTAATGAAACAGCAGCTCTGCAGAGGTGACATCCCAAAGACAAGTACAGATCTGATGTCATTGGTAAAGGGAAAGAGGGGTGACAAGATGACCCCTCTGGTAGCCCCGGACCTTGTCTGGTGGTGTGAGTCTTTGATTCCACCTTGCCTTTTGAACATTTCTCTCTTTTACACAAAGGGTAAAGCCTTACACCGGTAGGGTTTCCTAAGTAGGTAGCACAGGCATCTTTTCTGCAAATAATCTAGCCAGTCAAACAGAGAGCTCACCTTTCCAGGGGCACTCTCTAGTAGGGAGCCATTTCTTTCCTTACTGCTATTTCAACTCTCACTGGTCTGCGGGTATCAAAACCTTTTCTCAATTTCCACACTATTTGCACAAGGAACTGCAGGCACCACCAGCTCTTTTCTTTTTAATGCTTCCCTTTCATCTGCTGAAGTGGCTGGGTGTGGAACAGACCCTACTTTACCATGTCTATAATTTGGTCTTGAGCAGTCAGTCCAAGGTGGGGTTTTCCCCAAACTGTTAAGTTCTCCACTACTTTTCTTTGAACAAAAATCCATGCATGTGTAGCATTATCATTTTTAAAACATGTATTTAAGGCTGGGCACGGTGGCTCACACCTGTAATCCTAGCACTCAGGAGGCCAAGGCGAGTAGACTCCTTGAGCTCAGGAGTTCAAGACCAGCCTGAGCAGGAGTGAGACCCCATCTCTACTAAAATTAGAAAAATAAGCTGGGCATCATGGCAGACACCTGTAGTTCTAGCTACTTGGGAGACTGAGGCAGGAGGATTGCTTGAACCCAGAAGTTTGAGGTTGCTGTGAGCTGTGATGCCATTGCACTCTAGTCTAATTAACACGGTGAGTCTCAAAAAAAAAAAAAATATATATATATATTTATATATAAGTAAATATGTATGTGTGTAAATATATTTATATTTAAGATTAAATATTTTTGCTACTCACTGCCTGAGACTCAGCTTTCTCATGGAATTTCTCTTTCTTTCTTAAATGATTTCATATTCTTAGTAACTCCTTGGTCTATACCTTGACTAGGGGAGTTTACATTGTGGGCAAGAATAAGGAAAAAAGTCAACTAAATTACAATCTGATTCTTCAGGGTGGGTTCTATTATTATTTAACCATATCCTCAAGATAAGCTTTACTTAGGAAATAGTCTTTTTCACAATGTTAGGATATTGTACCTCTTTAACAACATTTTCTTTTGCTGCCCTCTTCCTGTGTATATTGTTAAGTTTCTTTTTTGAACTGGGCACACACTGGCAAGAGAATGCTAACCAATTCCCCCATGCTAGAGGCTCCAGGACCCTCTCAGCTCCCTGATGTGTTTGCATAAATGCTATGTCTGAATTACTGCACTGTGCTGTATGGACCTGCGTGACCCTGAGGATGAGGCCCCCTTGAGTTATGTGCGCCAGTCACCCTGCTCAGTCCCAGCCCTGGCACAGGAGGCTGTTCCCCCCTCCCCCAACCCTGAGAGCCTTGGTCCTCAGTGGACCGTCATCAGATGTTCACCGCTGTCTGTCCTCACTACCATTTCTACTTGCCATCCGTCACACCTTCACTGTTCTCTTGTCTCTTTAGTCTATTTTTTCCACTCTCTTTTTATAGTGTGGGGAAGGGGAGGTTTCGAGTAAAGAAAAACCTAAAAATCCCCTAAAAAACTCATAGGTGATGCTCATTACTCAGGTAGGCTCAGGGGCTCTCAGCTGTGTTTATTATTGCCGAGCACAGAGAAGCTGCTTCTTCACTTGACTGGCGTTCTGCAGGAGGTAACACAGAAATCTGGCCATCCTAGAAGGTGAAGGTTTCCAAAGTGTGAAACTTGGACCACTCAGGCTAGATGGCACATACGGTAAGAGCTGCTCCACTCGCAACAAGGCACCTGCAGACACCACTAGGCCACTGACCTGCTCTGTCTTTATGCAGCGTGTACCAGAATGTTTAGTTTTATTACAGTTCTACAGAAAATTTTCCAAAAACCAGAGTAGGTTTTAAATTCCAGGATTATAATTTTTTTTGGGGGGTGGGGGTTTCTTCTAATCTAAATAATCTGTTTCTTGTCAAAATGGTGGGCCTTAATAAGGACCTCCAAGTGACACCTCTGTTGTCCTTACACCCCAGAGTCTGAGGTCTCAGGTTACAAGGCCACAGTTTGGTGCCTGGAGCTGTGGTGCTCCGGGAACCAGGGGCCCGAAAGGCCTGGCAGATTTGACCTAGTGCTCCCTGAACTGCCCAATCTTCTTTCAAGCTGGCTTTCAGGATACAGCTCAGGCGAGAGTGCCAAACAGCAGCAGCGACAGGTCCTCCTTCCAGCCCATGTCATTCACTAGGAAAAGAAAACCTATTAGACCTGAAGAAAAGCACAGGGGAAACAGAAAGAGCTCTGGAGAGTCCAGAAATGATGAACTATGTTGAGGCACCTGAAATCAAAGCACAGCCGCAGTCCTTAGAAGTCAGAGGCCCTGCATGATGGAAAGCATTCCAAGTTCCCTCACTCCCCATGCCTGCGGTATGCAGTCAGCCCACCAACCAGTGCTTACTGAGCAACTACTGGGTACTCGGCTATGCTCCCAGGGCAGTGGAGAAGTCAAGCACAAACACAGGCAGTAGTCCCTGTCCACGATTCTGTTTGCCCCTAACTTTAAGGTACGTGTATGTGAGTCTTTAACCCAACATACTTGCTGTCCACAGTACTACTGTGAAGGAACTCAGCAGCTCTGAGGGCTCGAGGACACAGGAACACTGCCCACGTGCTCGTCCGGCCCAGAAGCTCCTCCACCCCCTGGCTGCGGGCCTCTGTGTGCAGTCTCTCCTCGGCAGTCCATGGTAGAAAATGGGAGGCTCGAGTAGAACACCACTCTAAGGGATTCACTCTGTGGGGAGCAAGCCCACAGAGTGCTCATCCACCCTTGCTTTATTAATTACATATTTTATTTTGAGAAACACTTACATAGCACTTAAAATGTACTGGGCCCTGTCCTAAGTGCATTATAAATATTAACTCATTTCATCCTCACAACAACCCTGTAAGATACCATCCTAATTTGAAGATGAAGACACTCAGGCACACAGAGTGTAACCTGCCCAAGGTCACTGCCAACATGTAACTCAAACTCTTGCAGTCCAGCTCTAGTGCATGTCATTAACCATTGAGCAAAATATTTAACAAAATGGGCTAAGGCATTTAGGTGAGCACATAGCATACCTTCCTGCCGGCAGCCACACTTACTTAACCAAAGAATCTCTAGTGTAGAAGCTAAAAGAATAACAACATAGAAACACGAGGTGACCAGCCACTGCAGTTACCACATATATGGTTATTTCCCGTCTTTGACTATTTCTGTGTCTCAAAAGCTTTCAGCAGGCAAATATCTACCAGTAAGCCCAAAATACCTCTCTCAAGGCAGGCAGATCTGTGCTGACCAACCCAGAAGCCACTAGACATTCATGGCCATTTAAATTTAAATTACAATGAAATAACGTTAAAAATTCAGTTCCTCAGTGAAATGAGCCACATAACAAGTACTCAACAGGCACAGGGGACTAGTGGCTACCACACTGGACAGCACAGAGACCATTTTCATCATCACAGAAAGTCCCACTGGCCAGCACTGAGTCAGACTCTGACTGCGACTTCTTTTAACACGTTAGTCTAAATACATTTACTGGTAATAATTTTATCTTTTCTCCCATTATGAATACACATATTCATATTACATTTCACTTCTTCATAAAGCAAATTTTTACTTCAAAGTTTAGTCCCAAGGGCTAGACTGGATTACGTACAAGCAGGTCAAGTAAACCCCCGGTCCCCCAATACCTGGTACCAGAATGTCCTCTTCTATAATAATTAATAGAATTATTAATTCTGAATGTTTAAAATCAGTGAGGAAAAAGGAATTCATTAAAAAGTGCAGCAGAAAGCAAAGACTAGTTTTGTGCTGGACATTAAACTCGGGACACACATTCAATGGGTCACAAGGAAGCATGAAAGAAGAGGGTGGCTAAGTCCATACAAACTAATACCCCTATCAGAAAAACAGCTCGGACACGTGCGCTACTACATAAAGTGGGTCAGACGCTTCCAGACTTTGAAAAAAAGCACCCACACAAAAACAGGTCAGATACAATGGAAGCCATGTGGCCCTAGCACAATGCTGCCAAATTTCCCACTGCTAGCAAATATTTTCTTACAACAATTTCTAGCATCCTTAACCTCCATATCTAAATAAATAGAAGCACTGTTGCATTTCATGTGGGTTCATGTGAAGCAGAAAAGCCACAAGTACAAAGTGAGTAACTTAGCAATAGAGCACATACGTTAGGACTTTTTCATAGCTAAAGAATCTAAAATTAAATGTTTCCTTCTAATTCCTCAAGCTGAAATCCATGGAGGCCTAGAAAGACTACCATTGTGACCAGTAGGAATTGTCTTATTTTAACACAGATCTTTGTTCATTTTATCTCTTTTTTTCTGTACTTTTCTCCATTTCTTCTCTCACCCTTATTGTCTATCCCAATACCTTTAATAACACAATTAAATTTTCATGAAATGGTGTGATATAGTGAAACATTTTTTAAAAAATTCAGATGAATGAGGCATCACTTACCAAGCAGGGCTAATAAGAATGATTAATGTCTAGTCATCTTAAGTTATAAAAATTTTGTAAGCTCCTCATAAGATGCACATTAAAAAGAAGATGCAAAAATAGTAATAATTACATTACATACTTGTGACTTCTTGTAAGAAATCCAAACATGGTCGACTACTTCCAGAAATACTTATTGAAACAGCCAGTGGGGTCTGTCCTTCATAGTTCCTTGTGTTCGTGTCTGCTCCATAATTGTATAACATCCGTGCACAGAGCACATCATCCCTAAGGGCAGACAAGTGTAAAGGAGTCTGTCCATCTTCTAAGCGGCCCAAGTTTGTGTCTGCCCCTCTCTGAAGGAACATTCGGCAATAAGAGTGATTGCTTTTGATCACAGCATATCGCAAAAGGAAGCCATTCTGAATGTCAATGTTGGCATTGTGGTCCAGGAGGATTTTCACACAGCTTGACCTCTCTCGGATAATGGCGAGCTGAAGTGGTGTTGTACCTTTATCACTGAGTGGGTCGACCTCAGCCTTGAACTCCAGTAGAAGGCGGACAAATGAGTCCCTGCCATAGTGGGCAGCCACATGGAGGGGAGTCCAACCGTCATTGCTTTTTGCATTAATGATGTCGCTCCTGTATTCAGATTCTAACATCAAGCGTGCAATCCGGGCCCGCCCATGCATGGCTGCGTAATGAAGAGCTGTGAAGCCTCCGATTAAATCCTTAACTGTGGGATCAGCTAGAGTTAAAACCAAAATGAAAGTATTAGCAGCCTCTAAGACAAAACAACAAACACTTTACCAAGGCACTGGACATTTTAGCCAATTTGCATATAAAACGTGAAACAATCAAACATTCTGATGAGCAACAAGTACCTTTTCCCAGTTTCATTCAAGCACTCAAGCCTAGTTTGAATAGGAAGTAAATTTAGTAGAAAGTTATCTAGTTAACATTAGGAAAAAGACAAAAAACATTTGAGTTCAGACCACCACATCCCCTTCTTTGCTAACTTAACCAACTGCCTTTGGCTCCTCAACTATACCATCTCAGTACTGTTGCGTGTTTCTTTTCTGTCTTGAACTTCTTGTTTTATTTTCTCTTGTGCTTCTTTTTGGTCTTAAAAAGAAGCATGTGTAACAACATATGCTGCTCTAAATTACGAATGTATGATAGCCTGGCAGACTCTGTTGTTTTATGATGTATTAAGCTACAAAAAAAAAAAAAAAAAAGTTTTTCTGTGGTCTGTGCAAATTCCAAAGCATGTAAGATATATGTTAAGTGATCTTGATAAAGTGTATTTTCATAAGATAAAAGTCCATTCTGAATTCTTAGTTTTATGTGAACTTTGTGGAGTTTATAAAATTTAAGCAACAAGTTATATAAAAAATTGGGAGAAACCTCAGCACTATATAAATATTATTTTCTAAAACAGTTCCAAAAACCTCTCCTCAATTGACTGATTTCTGGGGAAGAAAAAACAAGGATAATTTATCTGGTATGTGCCCACTCAAGTCACAGACTTGTCACTGGCATCAGCCCTTTCATTAAGCCAAAGGCCAGTTCTTTGCAGCAGCCACCCCACTGGCACCAGCGGGTAAGGGGCACAACAGGGACCAGGAGTACATCCACAAACCACCTGCTGAAGCAATTCAATGGGGAAGGTAAACTGATCAGCCCTGACTACCCAAGATTAAGTACATTCTGCCCTTAATGTTTAGTTTGTTAATGAAAGAGAAAAAATTAATGTTTTTCTCTCTCTCACACACACACACGGCCTCCTAAAGTACTCATGTATTGCTCAGCGAAATGTTATTCAGGTCTAGGACACATAATGAGAGCTGGCTTCTCTTAGACCTGTGAGGCAGAATCCTGTGTGTAAAATAATAATACTATGGAGAGTGAATATTTTCATTGAAAAGGAGCTGCTAACAAAACCTATAAAAAGTAACTTTCTAAAAACATTTAATGTAACGAGACCAGTACACAATGACAGCATTATTTTGATCTATTTGGAAATTCTATTTGGGTATAAAAATATCATATCTTGGCTAAAAAATAAAAATAGTACCTGTTTATTATGTGATTTAGAAAAGTCAAGAACATTATAACAAAGCATTTTGCTGCCATCTACTGGTAAGAAATGGACATAAGCTACTAAGGTTTCCATTTTGACAGGTGTTGAGCCCTGAAATCATTTACATCTGTTTTACTTACCTAAAGCTAAGTGAAAATTGGCATGTAATCTAAATGATAACCTCCTATTCAAATGAAACAATAAGTACCGTCAACAGTCATTTCTAATCTACACCTGGCCAATCAATTATTCGCAGACATTCCTTCTTAATTTGTGAGTGAAATTTAAGAATACCTTTTTCACTTCTCCCACCTTTCCTCCACCAAGGATACCTTTAAAGGTGCCAGCCAACATCCTTATTTTCATCCTATATTTGGTCTAGTTGATGGCAAAATTAAAATTATGTTATATAAAATTGCCATTGCATCCTTGGTTTCCACTTTTGGTCTTTCTAAGGTGCTATACTTAGCTAGGGAAAAACAGATTAACACACAATGATCTGCTTAGTCTTAGTAAAAATCACTCAAATGAATTAAATGGGCACATACTGGGAACACAGTACAGAATTAAGAGCTGCAGGATAACAAAGCACAAAATTTGTGTAGTTATTATTCTCAAAGAATTAACAAAATGGGAGGTTATAATGCAATGAAAATACAAACAAAACTTAATTTAAGGATTATTGTTAGCCAATGCAATAAGACAAGAAAAAGATCTTATTTGTAATGACAGAAACTACAAAATGCCTAGATTAAAAAAAAAATTCAGTAAGAAATATGTGAGGCACAGGCAAAGAAAAATTTGAACAGACCTCACTTCATCTGCTATTCCAATGTCCCTTCATCAAAAAAGCCTTCCCTGAACTTACTGCTTTGTCCAATTAGCAAACCTTTTTCCCCCAGGAGTGACTTATTTCATATTAGGTGTAGTATAATCTCAAGAAACTAATTTAAAATTAATGAAAAAACTTAAAATATATATGAGCAAAAGCAAAGAAATATTCTCTATAAATATAGGTGTCTCTTTTCTAACAGGTTTATTGATGTAAAATAAAACTTCACTCATTTGAAGAGTGCAGACTGATAAGGTTTGATAATTACATATAATCATGTAACCCAATGCCATGATTATCTCAGAAAGTTCCTTCATCCTCCTTCACAGTCAATTCCCTGCTCAGACTCTGGGCCCTTAGCAAACCACTCACGGGTCAACGAAAACAAAGTTTTGCCTTTTCTGGAAACTCATAAAAATGTTATCATATTATGTATGACTTCTGTGTTTGACTTGTTTCACTGAGCATGATGATTTTGGAATACTTCCATGTTATATATCAATAGTTCATTCTTTTGCATTGCTGAATGGTAGTCCATAATATAGATATTTGATTTTTTAATCCATTCATAAGTAGATGGGCATTTGAGTTACTCTGAATTTGAGGCCATGTGAGTAATGCTACCATGAACATCCATAGACAAGTACGTGGGGATGTATATTTTCATCTCACCTGGGCTTAATATCTAGGAGAGGACTGTATGATCTTAAGAGGTGTGCCTATTGAGTTCTGGAACTCATCCTAGAAAAAGTGCTTTGAAGGGGGGACTAGGCGCTGGCATAGATGCATAACTTCCCAAGGGTGACCATGGTGATATTTAGCAATGAGGTATATAGCACTTTGTCAACATCTTGGCATTATCAATAATTTTAATTTTATCCATTCTAGAGAGGGTAAAATAGCGGCTTATTGTGCTTTTAAGTTACATTTCCCTAAGAATTAGTAATATTTAGCATAATCCTGTACTTTATTTTGTGAATAGTTTGTTCATATCCTTTACTCATTTTTATCGGTTGTCTCCTCATTAATTAGGTCTAAGAATTTTTTATATATTCTGGATTCAAGCCCTTTGTCAGAGGTTTCGTAAATATTTTCTTTCAGTTTTGTTGCTGGCCTTTTCATTTTATATACTGTATTCTGAAGGACAAATTTTAATTTTCATTAAGTCCATTATCATCTTTTACTTTTACAGTTTGTGGGGTTTATATACCATTCTAAGAAATCTTTGCCCAACACAATGAAACAAAAATTTTCTGTTTTCTTCTAGAAATTTGGACTTTTATTAATAACTCTTCAGTTTAGGTCAATAATCCACTCCCAGTTAATTTTGTGTATGGTATAATGTAAGCTCAAGGCTCATTATTTTCTATGTATATATTTGTTCCAGCAAATGTTATTAAAAAGATTATTTTTTTCACCAATAATTTACCCTGCTTCCACTGCTGAAAATCAATTTACCATAAAAGTTCAGGGCTATTTCTGAACTCTTGTTTTGTCTATTGATCTAAAAGTCTCACTATACACCAATACCAGACTGTCTGGACTACTTCAGCTTTATAAGTTTTGATAGTGATAGTAGTACAAGTTTTTCAGCCTTATTTAAAATTATTTTGACTCATGAATTTTAAGATTAGCTGGGTGGCACCTGTGGCTCAGTGAGTAGGGCTGACCCCATATACCAAGGGTGGCAGGTTTAAACCCAGCCCCAGGCCAAACTGCAACAAAAAATAGCCAGGCATTGTAGTGAGCACCTATAGTCCCTGCTACTCTGGAGGCTGAGGCAAGAGAATCGCCTAAGCCCAGGAGTTGGAGGTTGTTATGAGCTGTGATGCCACAGCACTCTACTGAGGGAGATAAAGTGAGACTGTCTCTTCTAAAAAAAAAAAAAAAAAAAATTAAGATTAGCTTGTCAATCTCTTCAAACAGGCATACTAAAACTTTTAGTGAAACTCCACTGACTCTAAAGTTGGCAATCTCCCCCCCAAATGACCTAAACAATATTAATTCCTCCAAACCATGAACATGGAATATTTCTCCATCTATTTAGGTCTTCTTTAGTTCCCCCTCAGCAATGTGTTGTGGATAGGTCATGTACATCTCTCATTAAACTTATTCCTAAATATTTTAAATCTTGTTGATATTATAATGAGTTAAAATCTCATTTTCCAAGTATTAGTTGCTGGTGAAAAGAAAGAAAATTGATTTCTGTACATCGACCTGTGTGTCATTTTTATAGATTTCTTATAATTTCCTACATGCACAATTTTGTTCTTTATAAATAGAGACAATTTCACCTTTTCCTTTCTAATTCATGACTCTTAATTATTGTTCTTCCCTTATTCCAATGGTTAGACCGTATCACAGAATGTTAAATAAAGTGTAAAAGCATATACCCTTGCCTTGGTTCCTTATCTTAAGGGAAAGCATTCAGTACTTTACCATTGAGTACAATGTAAGCTGTTAACTTTTTACATATGCCCTTCCTCAGATTTTAGAAATCACCTTCTGCTTCTAGTTTGCTCATCTTTATCATGAGTGGGTATTTAATATTATCACATGCATTTTCTACATGTATTGAAATGGTCGTCTGGTATTTACCTTTTATTCTTTTAATATGGTAACTTACACTATTAATTTTTAGATGTTAAAAATAACACTTGCATTCCTGGGATAACCACTATTTGGGCATAACATAACTTTTTTTTTTACATACCATGTACTGATAGAACTGGATTTGCTGGCATTTTGTTAAGAATCTTTGTAGAAATTGTCATGAAAGATACTGAACTATGAACAGACAATGCAGATGAGGGGCAAAAAAGATACTGGTCCACGCTGTTTTCTATCCTCGGAATGTGTTTGGTCTTATATCTGGGCAATGCAAACCTCATAAAGTTGGAAAGTCTTCCCTTCTCTACTTTATCAAAATGTTTATGAAAGATTGTTATTTAATTATTTTAATATTTGAAGTGATTCAACAGAGAAGCCACCTGGACTTCAAGTTTTCTTAGTGAAAAGTTTCAGGTATGAACTGAATTTATTAAGTTGGCATAATAATTTATAATAAAATAAATTATTTTTTTTTCTTGGGTCAGGTTTAGCAATGTACATCTTTCAAGGAATCTATCCATTTCTCTTAAATGGCACGAAAGCGCTCATTACATTCCTTAACTATTTTTTTGATGTCTATAGGATCAGTAGTAACATTCCTTTTACCATTAAAAAAATTTCTTTTTTGCTGATACACAGTATTTACATATTTATAAGGTTACATATTAAGTATTGTTACATGCATAGAATGTTTAATGAATGTATCCACCATCACCTTGAGTATTTATCATATCTATGTGTTGGCAACATTTCAAGTTCTGTCTTCTAGCTACTTTGAAATATGTAATACATTGTTGCTAACTCTATATAGTCACCTTACTCTCTATGGAACATTAGAACTCATTTTGTCTATCTAACCATATTTGTACCCATTTACCAACTTCTCTTCATCCCCCATCCCCCGTCTCCCACACATGTCCCAGCCCCTGGCTAATCTATCCTTCTATTTTCTATCTCCATAAGATCAATGCTTTTTGGCTCCCACACGAGTGAGAACACGTGATATTTGTCTTTCTGTGCCTGGTTATTTCACTTAACATAATGACTTCCAATTCCACGTTGCTGCAAATGACATGAATTCATTCTTTTTCATGGCTAAATAGTATTCCATTGTATTATGTACCACATTTTCTTTATCCATTAGTCTACTGATGGACACTCAAGTTGACTCCAAATCTTTGCTATTGTGAATAGTGCTGCAATGCACATGGGAGTATCTCTTTGATAAAGTGATTTCTTTCTTTTGGATAAATACCCACTAGCGGGATTGCTAGATCATATGGCAGATATATATATATATATTTGTGTGTATGTGTGTGTGTGTGTGTGTGTTTGTTTCTGAGAATTCTCCATACTGATTGTACTAATTCACATTCCCACCAACAGGGTATGAGAGTTTTCTTTCCTCTGCATCATTATCAGTATCTGTTATTTTTTTTGTCTTTTTAATAATAGCCATTTTAACTGGGATAAGATTATATTTCACTGAGCTTTGATTTGTATTTTCCTGAGGATTGGTGATGTTGAGTATTTTTTCATGTATCTGCTGGCCATTTGTATGTTTTCTTTTGAGACATTCATGTCCTTTGCTCACTTTTTAATGGGATATTTTTAAATTGCTGAGATGTTTTGTATTCCTTACATATTCTGGATATTATGTGTATTATGATGTTCCTTGTTGGATGAATAGTTTGCAAATATCTTCTCCCATTCAACAGGTTGTCTTTTCATTCTGTTGTTTTCTTTGTTGTGCAGAAACTTTAGTTTAATATAATCCCATTTGTCTATATTTATTTTTATTGCCTGTGCTTGTTATATCTTAGTCATAAAATCTTTGCTTAGACTAATGCGCTCAAATTTTTCTCCTGTTTTCTTCAAGAAGTTTTACAGTTTCAGCTCTTAAGTTTAAGTCTTTAATCCATCTTGAGTTGATTTTTATATACGATGAGAGATAAAAGGCCAGTTTCATTCTTCTGCATGTGGATATCCAATATTCCCAATGCCATATATTAAAGAGACTGTCCTTTCTCCAGTGTATGTTCTTGATGCCTTTGTTCAAAATTAGTTGGCTATAAATACGTAGATTTATTTCTGTATTCCCTATTCTGTTCCATTGGTCTTTGTGCCTTTTTTTTTTTTTTTTTTAATATCAATACCATGTTGTTTGGGTTACCATAACCTTGTAATACATTTTCAAGCCACAAAATATGACGTCTCCAGCTTTGTATTTTTTACTCAGGATTGCTTTGGATATTCAGGCTATTTTTTAGTTCCATACCAAAATTTCTTTTCTAATTTTATGAAAAATGAAGTTGGTATGTCAATAGGGACTACACTGAATCTGCAGATTGCTTTGGGCATTATGGTCATTTTAATAATATTACTTCTAATCCATGAGCATGGATGTCTTTCCATTTGTTTTGTGTCCTCTTCAATTTCTTCCACCAGTGCTTTGTGATTTTCTGTGTAGAGACTTTTAACATCCTTGGTTAAATTTATTACAAGGTTTTTTTTTTTTTTTTTGGTAGCTACTATAAATAGAGTGCCTTCTTGATTTCCACCTCACCTAGTTCATTACTGGTATATAAAAATGCTACTGATTTTTTGCAAGTTGGTTTTGTATCCTGTAACTTTGCTGAATTCATTTATCAGATCTAAGAGTTTTTTGGTGGACTCTTTAGGTTTTTCTAGATATAAGATCATATTAACAAAAGGGGACAATTTGACCTCCTCTTTCCCAATCTGAATGCCTTTTCTTTCCTTCTCTTGTCTGACTGCTCTGGCTAGGACTTTTCAGTACAGTGTCAAATCCTTTTCTATTCTTGGTAATGGTTATGTGTCTTTTCTTTTGTTTTCTTCACCAGTTTAGAGATTTATCAATTTTATTGATCTTTTCAATGAATCATTTTTGTTCATTCTGCCAATTTTCTCTATTACTTGCCCATTTCCAATTCCATTGATTTCAATTCTTCTCTTTAGTATTTCATTCCCATTTTTACTTTGGGATTAATTTAATGCCAGTAGTACAGTTTAGTTTTATAATTACTGTTTTATATTATCTTTTAAGAGATGAAATGAAGAAAAAAAGTATCTATTCTATCTGCGGCAGAAGCAAAGGTAAAAGTCAACATTCCCTAATAACTACTATTAACAATGATGATAGAATTTCAGCTTTACTTCCATACATTTTTTAAAAATTATACATAATTGTAATCATATCCTAATTAACCTTTTCTCTGTATCTGGGCACTGCAAATGCCTTCATTTTAAAAATTATATATAATGAGGGATGAAATTTTTATGCAGAAAGTATTTCCTGCTTTTAAGACTGTTTCCTTTGGATAAATCAACAGAATTAAATTTAATTCAACCATTAATTAAATTTAAATGAATAGGATTAATATAAACAGATTTATTGGGTAAAAGGATCTAAATTTTTAAGGCTTTAGCATAATATGCACTACCAAACTGCTTTCCAAAGGTACTCTCACAAATTCCCTTCCATGTACCTGTTTCACCTTGTTTAGAATTATTTGCAAAATCTTTTTTTTTTTTTTTTTTC
This sequence comes from Loris lydekkerianus, assembly GCA_963574355.1. Lineage (NCBI taxonomy): Eukaryota > Metazoa > Chordata > Mammalia > Primates > Lorisidae > Loris > Loris lydekkerianus. The sequence goes on along the minus strand of CAUYPK010026384.1, from coordinate 47,363 downwards.
TTTTTTAGAAACAGAGTCTCACTTTACCACCCTCAGTAGAGTGCTGTGACATCACAGCTCACAGCAACCTCCAGCTCTTGGGCTTAGGCGATTCTCTTGCCTCAGCCTCCTCAGTAGCTGGGACTCAGTAGCTGGGACTACAATTCCCACCCTTGTAACAGATTCTTCATTATAATTCTGACAGCACACTAACCTGGTCAGAAGAATTACCAGGATTTGTATGGAGGTGCTATTGCATACATCCCATTTGTGTTTAAAAACACAAGTATTGGCTGAGCAGAGTAGCTCACACCTAAAATCTTAGCACTCTGGAAGGCTGAGGAAGGTTGATTATTTGAGCTCAGGAGTTTGACACTAGCTAGAGCAAGAGCAAGACCCCATCTCTACTAAAACTAGAAAAACTGGCTGGGCATTGTGGCAGGTACCTTACTTGAGCCCAAGAGTTTGAGGTTGCTGTGAGCTATGAGGCCATGACATTCTACCCAGAATGAGACTGTCTCAAAAAAAAAACAAAAAAAACCAAACAAACAAACAAAAAAACACACAAATATTTTTGGACATTATAAACCTTAAACTTCTACTGTTTTGAAGCAGGATATTTGAAAGTAAAGCAGCAAAACATCACTTATCTGCACAATGTTTCACCACTACCACTTCATACCCAAAGGTTCTGCATTGGCAGAATCAATCAAAATAAATAAAAGTATAATAAGAAATACCACAGATTTGAAAAGTAATAGATTAGAACAACTATTTACATAGTGCTAGGTATTCTAATCTAAGTAATCTAGAGATGATTATATAAAGGAGGATGTACATAGGTTATATGAAAGTACTTTAGTACTTTATACTATGTCATTTTATATCAAGGACTTGAACATTTGTGGATTTTGGTAACCTTGGGAGGGCCCTAAAACCAAGCCCCCTGGAATACCAAAGGACAACTGTCTACCTGCACGGTCCAATATGGCAGGCACTCATCACTTGGGACCTTGGAGCACTTAAAATGTTCCTTGTGTGAGTGGAAACTGAACTTTTTATTTAGCTGAAATTTAAACAGTCACACATCCTATGGACTGCACAGGTTTAGATTAAACCAGAAAGAGAGCCTCACTTTTGTTTTCCTTTTGGAATATAGATAGGGCCAGTTATCCAGCTCAAACTTACTTGTTCTCTGAATAAAAGTAGATTTCTCCCAGAGCTACAGCAAGTATGGTCTCATGCAGCTGTTCCTCACCAGGTTTCCTGTGGCCACACCATTCTCAAGCCATGGTCACAAGTGGCCTCTCTGAGTTTGGCTAGCTCTGTATGATCATTCATCAGTGGTTTTACTGGCCAGGTGTATGGACTTGACATTATTTAAATTATTAAAATACGTGATACACACAATTTCTAGTTGGTGAGTGGCTGGTATTAGACATTTATGTCTCACTGTTTAAACTGCATCTGGCTAGCTCTTTTCCCTATTTCTCTCTTAATCATCACCATTTCACTCGTGGCAACTCTTCTTCCTGATCCTCAGGCCAAAAACCTCAGTTATTCCTGATTTCTTTTACTTCCACTTCACATCCCACCTGCTCTTCTTGTCAGAGGGCTCAGGCCCTTCTGATATATTCACTCACTGTAATTAGTGAACTTCCTAAAGCACAAATCTACTTCTCTCATTCTTCTCTATCAGAAGCTTTGATAGCTCACCAGCATCCCTGGAATGGATTACTGAGTATGCTCCAATCATACAGAATTTTGTTCATTTCCCAAAAGTAAAAGTGTTCCCGCTCTCCTTCAACCATTCACATTTAGTGTCCCTTGAATCTGGAATAATTCCACACCTCCATCTTTCCAGCCCCTCATCCTACCTCATCTATCAAGATCTCTGCTCTAGCCTTGCTTTCTCTAGGAAGTCTTCCTTGCCACTTCCTCACCTCACCCCAACAGACAAGGAGGACCTTATCACACACAGCACTGAACTCATTCTGTTGGAGTTGCCTTGTTTTCTTATAGGCAATACTGGATTATAGTTAAGATGATGGTTTGAATCTCTCCTCCACTATTTATGAGGTGAATGACCTTAGGCAATTACTTAGCCTTCCATGGCTCAGTTGGCTCAGGTTTTCAATGCAAAAATACTTAATATCTTCACAGATTGTTGTGAGGAATCTGGCATACATTAAATGCTCAATAAGTATTGCTTATAAATCTTTACCCATTGATTCAGGTGTCCTCAAACTTTTTAAACAGGGGGCTAATTCACTGTCCCTCAGACTGTTGGAGGGCCGAACTATAGTTTAAAAAAAAACCCTATGAACAAATTCCTATGCACACTGCACATATCTTATTTTGAAGTAAAAAAACAAAATGGGAACAAATACAATCACACCGCCGCATGTGGCCCACGGGCCGCAGTGTGAGGACCCCTGCTGAGGTACCAGAGGACCAGCCCCATGTTTGCTCATTTCTAGCAATGAGGGCCTAGCATATGCTAGGTGCTCAATACATATTTGCTAAATAAATAACTTATGCAAGACCACTTGGCTACCTCATCTAACTATATGAATTCTTTCTGTCTCTCTCTTACACACACACACACACACACACACACACACACACACACAGAAAGCAGAGGGGAGGAGAGAGAGGAGATTGTAGAGGAGAGAGAAAGACAATGAATCTTTCTTTCTTACGAGTTACTTCTCTCACTGTCCCCTATTTGGATCTGTGACTTCATTTTGGCGGACTGTCCACCACAAAATAAGCTTGTTAACAGGAGGTGCCAATCTGCCTGGAACTTTACAAGCTCTTAAAGAAACCACGTGGTTTTAAGTAGTAGGCATGCGGAATCAGGCAGCTTTCTAATCCCACCGTAAGGCGGACTCATTTTCAATCTATTTTTTATCTAATAAAAGATCAATTGTGTCTCTGTAAGACGAAGAAATAATTATCTTAGATAACTGGTGTTAGTCTTCTCTCTCTCATTGGAAGCAAAACAGATATGGTTCTACCCTCATAAAGGTTCAGACCACCTGGTGATACATGCATTAAATATAAAATTATAAAATAATTCATCATGCTTGTGATATATACTACAGTAAAAAGGTACAGGGAATAATAATATCACATAACAGAGAAATATCACATAGGGATAACAGTATCATATAACAGGGATATAAATAAGGATCCCATCTGAGCTCAACTAGATGATAAAAGGTTTCCCCAACAAAGTGTAAGTGAGATTTAAGGGCCAGGTAAGTAGGCATAAACAAGGAAAAAGGGCCAGGGGTAGAATGAGCATAGGAATGACGCAGGCAGCACTTCTCACCCCTGCCAAAAAAATGCAGAGGTGCTACAGTTCAAAGCTGCAGTGGAAAAGGTAAGAAGAGCCACACTGCAGGGCCATGTGGATCACATTAAAGATTCTGAATGTCTTAAAAGAAGTGGGAAACCACTGGAGCATTTTTAAAAGGTAATGGTTTTACTTCTATTTTTAATACATCACATTACTTGTACACTGGCTGGGAGGGGGCAAGACTGGTTGCAGGGAAGTAAGAGACCCCTGCAATAGTCCTGGTGATGCATTATGTTGGGCACATTTCTATGCCCAGGAAAAAAGCGGTGTCCCCAGTGAAAAGAAGTGGAAAAGAGATAACAACTATTTAGAAAGCAGAATCAACAGAACATGTCCATTTGTCACATCACAGGTGAGAAAAAAGGCGTCAAAGACGGTTTCTACTTTCCTGGGATAGCAATCACAGGCTGTGGCGTCATTTTCTGAAAATGAGCGTCCTGGTGGGAGCAGCTCATGCACTGCTGGCAATGTCCATGAGCCAAGCAAGTGGGGAAGCTCAACAGACAGTTGGCTATGCTGGGCTAGAGATCAGAAATCAGGACTAGCTTCAATACGGAACATGTTCAAGTACCACATGTGGCCACAAAAGAAGGGAGCAGGGGAGTTCCTCTCCTACTAATTTTTCTAAACTAGTTCATAATGTGCTAAGAAAAACATTCTCTGCATCTCTTACTCTATAATGGAAAGGGTAGCAGGCATAAGATGCTATACAAGAACAAAGGAGGAGAGGCCTTCCCTAAAATACTTGTTCTTACTTTAAAGAGCTCAGAAATGGAACCACACATACATGAAAACTTTATATCTGACCTGGCCATCCACAGCAGTGAGGAAAAAGAGTGCTTTAGGTTATGTTTATGGGAAAAAATGTGAAACTGTACCTGACTACCTCATCTTACACAGAAAAACCAATTCTGAATAAAGACATACATGCCACAAAACTTTTTAGAAGAAAATAAATGACCCTGCAATATGATGTATTTCCTAAACAAGACAAAAAAGGCACATACCATAATGTAAAAGAAAATATAATTCACAGATATTAAAGCACAGACTTCTGCCTAACAAGAAAAACATCAAGAATGTGAAAAAACTACAAACTAACTACAAACTAACTATAAACTGGGGGAAGATCATTACAACTTATAACTGATACTTGTAACTGATAAAGGAGAACATATACACAATTCCTACAAGTCAAGGACAAAAGGCCCAATCTGGCAATGTTTTGTTACTTATGTCACTTTTGCAAAAACGGGCAAGTGTATCACATAAAGAACAAACCCTCCAGTGATGGTAATAAACTACTGGCAAAGGTGAGAAGTGGCCTCTATTCTACCTGCTTAGTAAGGACAGGAGCAACCACAACTTCCTTTAGAGGATAATCTGTCAACATTCATCAAAAAACCTTTTCACATGGCAATTATATTTCCAGGAATTATTTAAGAGATAAACTCTGAAATACGTAACAAGACCAGTCAAGGACATACTCTGTAATATTGTTTCAGTAGTAGAAAAGCAGAAACAACTCAAAAATGTCAAAGCAACAGAAGATAAATGTAAATTAATTACATCTACGGTATACACCAGAATCTGAGGGAGTCATATGTTGACAAGGAGCTAAGCTCACTGTTTTGTGGGAAAAAAAAAAAAAAAAAATATATATATATATATCAAGATGCAGAATTGAACATTAAAAAAAGGGAAGAAGGCTAGAAGGGAAAGGATGGGCCTACCATGGTACATGTGTAGCTTGAGCCCCCAACCAGGCTGCTTACCACCGTAACTTACAGAGGCAATGTGGGTACAAATGATAAAATATATCTAATCGATTTTTAGGAAAATTAAGCTGAAATTCAACTGGAAGAATTAGCGAATTAATTTAGGATAATTATTACTTTAAAAACCTTTGGAAATGGATAGTTTTCCAAAGCAAAATGTCAAAATGTAGTTCCCAACTGCATTTATTTAAACAAAATTAGAACTCTGATAACCAATCATCTTGTAGGATATTTGTAAGCTGTATACAGCTTCTGGAAAAGGCAAGTGCTCTAAATAAAAGAAAACACCCAAAATAAAAAGATAAATTCAAAAGACAAGGTATCACTGGTGCCATGATATTTAAAGGAACCTGTACTCTATTTGCTTGAGTAATTATCAACAGGGGAAACGTGCAATTCTCTAATTGCAGGTATCACAGTCATTTCTGCTTCTGAAATAAAAGTAGCTAGACAGCCACTAGTAGCACTGCTGAGTTGAAATAACCAGGGAAAATCTGGCTGTACAGAAACCTCAGTTGCAAGAGGAAAAAATCCCATTCATAAAACTGATCTTTTAAACAGACTGGTTTTAACAAAACCCAATATAATGATAACATCTTCACAAAGGAGAAAGTAAGATGTTGAGTATTAAAGAGAAGCATTAAAAATTACACACATACATATATATCTTAAACTAAATATAATTTCATTTTAAGTTTCTTCTTGGGAAAAAACATTTGCTTCTAGTAAACTCACCTCCGTGTTCTAGAAATACTCGAACACATCTCTCCTTTCCTCTTGCTGCAGAGAAATGTAGCAGGGTCCAGCCATTAGCATCTCGGCCATTTGGAGAATAGCCTTGTTCTAACATCTTTCGCACTGTGTGAACATCGCCAGCAGCCACTGCAGCCTGAATCTGCAATTCTTCCTGGAGTTCAGGGTTCCTTCGACAGTGGTGGTGTAACATCCTAGCTGAGTCCACTTCTTACAAAAGATTCATTAGGTCACAGGGATTAGCCTTTAAGGAAAGGTAGAATACATGAAATTGAGAATACTTAACTCCTGATACTATCTCCATTAAATATCATAGAATTTTCCATTTGTTAAATTAGTAAACCATATTCATGATAGTTCATACTACTAGTTGACATGTAGTTAAGACAAAACTTTCAGTAATTTTCTAAGATTATAAACAATTGCTAAAGGAAAGCCAGGCGTGCACATTCTAAACTCCTGAAACAGAAATTGTTCCTGCAGCCTCCTGAAAACTTAAAGCAAAGAACCTATGAACATAACAGCATTCATTATCATAGGTAAAATGCAAGGTGACAGTGGGCAGCTACAGAATGGGAGATGTCAGAAGAATCAGATTAACCTGTCTTAGGAGTTCTAAATTATGTGATGCACCATAGAGAAGCTTTAAGTTACATACCATCAAAATTCCATCACAGTTCACAGTTAGTAACCATGCAATATACAGACAAGCAATATACTATGAAGACTATAATCATTTAATTATGAAAAGGAGTTAAAAAAAAAATCTTTAGTTTGGTTATCTAAAGTATTTTAACACTATTTTAGTTTTAGCCCAAAGTGTAAAAGTCTGTAGAGAGAAGAATTAGGCCAGGTTAAGTAAATTAGAATGAAATGTCTGGATTGTATTTACCTTCCTCTTTTGTTTATTTTTATTTCCATCCTCCCCACTTTGCTATTTGATGCTCATTTTACTATCCCTCTTTTTTTTTTTTTTTGTCACAACCTCTTCTGTATTTTTCTAATTTCTGTTTTCCAGAAGTTTTACATTCTAAATTTTCCAAATAGCAAGATCATACAATGTATTTTACAACTCTACAAATTTAAACAATTATTTTAAAAGAAAAGTAGTACACTGAATTTTCTAAAAGGTCACAAAAGAGGTGTATACTAAATCCCAATATAAAATGAGATCTTCATACAAACAGAAAAAGTCCAAGTTGCATCTTACATGTGTACAAAATTTTTCATTGTGTTTTTAAATATATACAGATACTAATGATCTTCTAGGAAGCTAACTGGGCTAATTTGAAGGAATAGATAGATTTACCTCTTAATTAGTAGCTTCCATTTCTAAAAATAATAATAATAAAAAAAAAAACATTGTGGTAAAGCCCTTTAAAGACAAATATGCTCAAATATGTAGGTTAGACATCTCAGGATAATCTTAGTACTGATAATTTCTCTTGCAAAACTTGTTATGGACCGGGCAAAGGTAAAGTTAAGCCTAACTTAGGTCAAATAATCAGAATACAAATATCCCATGTTGTTTTACACACAGAAAATAGTGTCATTACATACTCATATATATCACTAAGTGTTATAGTTTAAAAATGTCAAGCCACTGCAACATATAGCTATTTCCTCAGAGAAAACTGAGAAATAAAAGCTTTCTTGACAATTTTTTTTCTTAATAAAGATCCCTCCTTATCTCTTCACTTAATTACTTCACTAAAATTGTCTCTTGTCTAGAAATTTTAAGATGAGAATCCTTTCGGAATGCATTTTTGTTTATTCTCAGTACTGTAAGAAAAAATGTTGAAGACCATCAGAAGGAAGTAATAGAAACTATTACTATATGCTCACTATCACCTTTTATAGATTTTCTTTCTTAATGGAATAATGATGTTGACACTTAAATGATGTCTATCAAACAAGAAAATGACTAAAACAAGAACAAAACTTGTTTTAGTGAATGGTATATTTAGTATATTTATTAATAGAACTGATTTAAAAGAGAAAAGTAAAAGCTAAATTACGTTTTCCCCCAAAACAGCACAGATGACCAAGGACCCTGACTCACCTTACCTTACGGAAGAGTGCCCTTTCTCCTGATATATGGATTGCCTAACAACCATTGTGCACATACAGCATCATGGGGAGGGGGCTCACAGTGTGCCCAGACTGCAGAGCAAAAAAGCCTTCTTAACCTAAAAACAAAATAACAATCACAGGAAAATTCCTTAAAATAATAAAGAATCATAGCTGCCTGCACAGTCTACTCTTTGATGCACTTGAAGTTCAGTACTTTTACAACAAATCTATAGAACAGAGAAAGAACCAGGTCAATTCTTAGAGAAAATGATCTCACATTACACATGTTCATTTCCAATAAACATGATGTAGTTTCAGGATATTTTTCTCCTAAATGTAGTTGTATGAAAAAGAGTAAATAATAAATCACATATTTGGAATTTGAATGCAAGTACAGATTCTTCTTTTTCCCTTACTGAGAAAATATTTTCAAATTTACTTTGAAATTTGAATTTATTTGAATTACTTTTTAACTAACACCATCAGCCACCTCCTTTAACTAAAACAGGACTCAAACAGGAATATGTGTGCATTCAATACAGCAAGTGGCCAGGTTCAAAATGTAATCTATGACAACCAAATAGAGACTGTGTCTTTAAATGCTAGTTCTTCAAATGCCCAAAGGGCATAAAATCAATCATTTTGAAATTGTTATTTCTTTACGCATACTCCAAACTAGATAAAACATTAACAACAGTCTTTCTGGCTTCCTCACATGAACTCTGAAAAAACTCTACAACTAAAAGGAAAAGGATCTTTTTGCACATCAATTGAATCCTAGCTCTGTTAAATTCCATTAAGGGCTGAGAACACTTGCAAAGTGACTTCCACATATCACACCAGAATCACTCTAGGAATTATGTATTGGCAGAACTATCACCCAACCCCTGGCGGTAGATCTGATAAACCCTTCATCACTTAAACTTTCAGAGGAGGCAATGCCCCGCCACCTGGCAACCTGACATGCTGCAGCATCAAAAAGTTGTAGGTACTGCTGACGGCACACCAAAATTTTCAACCAGTCTAAATTAGTATAGTCTACTACCTCTTAGTCTTTTCACATCTATTTTTCCTTGCCAAACATCTTCAAAGAAAGTAAAGACTCTGTCAACTTGAACTTGGAAATAAAATTTGATTTAAAACTCTTAACTATTATCTCTAAATAATGAAGTAGACATGATCAGAACTTCTACAAAACATGCTAAATAATCCTTACAGAAATAATCCTTACTGAGGCAGGAAATAATACAAGATGAGCCTGGAGCATCTTATAGAACTAGAAAGGAGGAAGTGCTTCAAGAAAAACACAGGGATGGGGTGGGTATGTCAAAGAGACACAGGAGATAACTGGAAGAGCTCTCGATGACCAAAGATGGGACACCCTGAGCAACAGAATACTTAAAGTAGTATTACATTATAACCCAAAGTATAAATATCAGTAAGTCCATTCTTATGAGTAACAGATTGAATAAAGGGTGAAAGAAATAAATCTCTGTTCAGAATGCCAAATGATTTGTGTAGATAGTTCCTTCCCAAGGAGATGATAAACATGTATGTGCACATTCATATGTTAATAGAAAAAGCTGGGTCTGGAGGTATGTGGGAACTCTATAATTTTTCTGTAATTTTAAATGGTACTAAAATAAAAAAAAAAAAATGCAAATCAATGGCTCCAATTATGAGCTTGACACATTTCCACAAATGAACGTGATGCAATTATGTTTCCTAAGAGTTACTTCTACATTTCAAGCACTAACTCCACTGGCCCCTTACTTCTAAGAGTGTCTTCAGCACCCTCTACCTCCCTGGGGAAGTGGAAATGACCCTATAAAATAAAGGAAAATACCAAAGGAGGTTAATTTTCTAAATAATGTATGTAAGTTGTCTTAAATTAATGATAACTTGGACTTAGGAACTATTGCAGACTCGGGGACTGCTGATACTCTTGAGTATGCAATCTTTAGAAATTCCATTCTAAGTTTAACAGTTAGAAATAAGAAAAAAGCATACAAACAAAGAAGACGTTCTTTTCCAGTCTACATGAGAACGAAAAGAGAACAATCAAAACTAAGCTTCCAAGATTTTCTTCTGTTGGTCATATTAGAAACTACAAATTTAAAAACTAAAATACATTATCACCTAATTTCCATCTAGATGTAAAGTGAACTTCATTTTGTTAAAAACCAAAACTTCTTCCTTCACATAGTTAGAAGAAATAGTCTATACTGATAAAATGGAGTGAAGAATAAACATAAAAATAAGATCTATTTAATACCGGTCCAAAAGTATGTAACCTTCACCAAATCTGACCACATTTCCTCAATTTCCTTTGGTGTTAATGATTAGACATTAATGGCTTTTTGCATATTATCTTCACTAAAAGTCCACACATTTTTAGATTAAGTAATACAAATTAGAACTGTGATTTCTGATTTCACATAAATTAGAAAAAAAGATAATGGTCTGCTACTCAGAAAAAGCAGTGAGTATTTCTTTGCAAAGTAAGCAAAGATACATGCTGGTAAGGAAATAAAATTCCATGGACATTGGCTCTAAGAAAAAACATCTACTAACAGTTCACAAGATTTAAGAGAGAAGATGGATTCAGAAAAACTACAAGCCCAACCAAAATGTATCAAAAGGCTGAGATGCATGTTGATAAGCTCTACATGTATGACAGAAGTCTGGAACCTAAAATAAAGTAGAATTGTTATATTAGTATCACTCAATGTAACATAGAGTTAATGTTCCAAAACAAACAAAGAGTATATGTCCTCCAAATTACTGCCTCTGTACAATGTAAAGGCGATTGCACTAATGTACACAGCTATGATTTAACAATAAAAAATAAATAAATAAAAAGATTTATTATCATGCACAACTTATCTATGACACATGTAAGTTTAAACAGAAAAACCTTCATGAAGTGTGTATAAGGGGATAGAGAAAATTTTAATGTTCACTATCCAGACCCAACTCAAAGCTTAAATCCGAAGTATTATAAATGATAAGGTCTTATCAATATTATCATACTAAGTCATGTTTGCCAATAACATCTTTGCTACCTTGTACCAGTGCTTAGAAAGTTTGTAAGAAAGGAGACAATGATTCTATTTAAGGAGTTGAGAATAAAATGAAAGGCTAACAGTCAGGTATTAGATAGGCTAATATAAACTATATCTGACTTTAGACTTTTTAGGGATGGTAAGTACCTCTAGGTCACCAAAGTTGAATGTGAATGAGACAAACAGATCATGCATGTGTCATAGTATTAAATAATTGATGTAAAGGATGTAAGTATTTCCTATAATATACAAAGACACATGACTGAATGTCTTCAATTAACGTCAATTATTCTGTGATTATAAATCTACTATATTTGGTAGATTACCAAATAAATCAGATTTTTTTTTTCCAAAACCACAGGACTAGCAACAGAATTAACACAAAGTTAACTGCCAGATTGAAAAATATGAACTACCTATCTGGCTATGTTGGTAAATATTGAACTGAAAGAGACTCACTCCCTGACCAAGAATTTAACCCAGGCTGCAAAGGTGAAAACACAGAATTTTAAGCATTAGGCTACAAGGTAAATTCATGTTGGTAAATAAATATCCAAATTAAATATTTTAAATGTTTGGCATAATCTAAACCAAATACCACTCTCAATCATGCTAATACTAGAAATAAAGTTGCACACGAACTTTATGGCCACCCTGTATAACAGATACTAACAATTTATACATATTCCCTTATCTTAGAAAAACCATTAAAGAAAGAGGGGAGCCATGAAGTACTATTTAAGTAATGAGAATGAACTGGCTGGGGAGGACAAAGCAGTGTGAGAAAGCAGCGTCTCCCCTTTACCTTATATATATTGTTTCTCTCTCTCTTTCTCTCTCTCTCTCTTTTATTATTGGGGATTCATTAAGGGTACAAGAAACCAGGCTAGACTGATTGCATTTGTTAGGTAAAGTCCCTCTTACAATCCTGTCTTGCCCTCAAAAGGTGTGGCACACACCAAGGCCCCACCCCCTCCCTCCTTTCTCTCCCTGCTCTCCCCTTCCCCTTCCCCCACCCCCACCGTGTCCTTAATTGTCCTCATATCAAAATTGTACCTTATATTTTTGACTAGCCACAAAGCCCCTCCCTTACCATCTCAGGTGAAAACACCCCTCAAAAACAAAAACACCCTACAGATTAAATCTAACATCTAACACAGAAAAAATATTTAATTCAAGACGACTTGAATAGAAAATACATAGTACTTCATTTTGATCTCTGAAACATAATTCAAATATTTTACTTTTTTTTTTTTTTTTTTTAAAGCTCTAAACTAATCATTGAGGTATTTTTCTGATAACTTCCATATTTAAATATTAGCCTCTAACTTTACAGACTTCTGCATAACTTTTACTGAAAGGATGTAGTCAATTACCTTGATTCCCTACATATATATATAAAGTCTCTTAAATTTTCACCCAGAACAATCATTGACAGACACTGATTCTAAATCCCACTCAGTAGAACGCCCTTTGGCATTCAGTTCTAGATCTCAAGGATGTGTAAAGCTCAGATTCTCTTAAAAGCATCTTTAGCTATGTTTTGAGAATAGAATCAGTAAAAATATTAATTTCTTTTTGTGGAGGACAGAAAGTTCCGTGGAACAGAGAAAATCAAAATCTTAACTTCTTTGTACCCAAAATTCTGTAAACAATCTGAGCTATTAAAATAACTTTGAGATTAAAAGTCACTTTATACTCTTGCTATGGGATGTCTGAAAAGTCATTCATTTGACTAATTTTGGATTTAACTCTTATGTACTTTCCATGCTCATATCCCCTCTTTAGGAATTGCATTAATGTCCTAAACTTACCTTTAGTGTGCATTTTCAGAGGCAGCAACAAAATATGGCAGCAGAAATGTGACCCATGAATTAGATGCTTAAATTTCAATCTAGCAAATTCTCTGTAAGGGTTTTTGAAATGAGAAATCTTATTTTTGATGAGTATAAAAATTGAGCCCCAGATATCTAAACACCAGTCTTTTGTATTTAAATTCTTAAGACTCAAAGGGTCATTAAGATACTGTGTAAATTTTTAAAAGTTTTACAAAATCTGAGATGTAATTATTTATATCTTTATAAGTCTCAGAGCCCATCCACATTTCTTTCTCACTCTTTTAACACGGGCAGTCACACACAGACATACATACTCAGAGTTAATTACATGTAAGTGCTTCAGGGGTTAACATGGCCTTCATACCATCCACTCTGTCAAGGTACACACATTCACCCCCTACTAGGAGATAAAATCATTTTATTTTCTGAAACTTGTAAATTTCAAACCATTAATTTACCTTCCCCAAACAAACCATTGTCAATTAGGTAACTCAAAAGATTTTCTGATGCAGATAGAGAAAAAGTGATGAGAAAGAATAAGGGGGAAAGGAATAAATTGTGGTTTAATTAAAAAGCAAAGTCATGTAGAATTATCAAGCAATTAACAGGGGACTGAGGAATTCCTATGAGAATAAGGAAGGTGAGGGAGCTACAAAAAAGGTCTCAAGGCCTCAGAACAGAGTTAAGTGGCACAGTGTACCAAAAGATAATGCAAAACACAGTAACACACTGTACAGAAAGAAAGGGGAAAAACATATTTCTGAAGTAGAGAAGTATTAAAATGTTGAGCATCAGGCATGGGCAGTGTTTTTGTTTGTGCTACGAAGCTGGGGGCAACCACCCTGAAAATAAAGCCCTGCTTAATGAGGTAGGGGCCAAGAATAAACAATGGGGGAGGGGAGGGTTGGCTCATTACCTTTATAAAGGATGCTGGTCAGAGGCACTGTGCCTGCTGCTTCTCTGGTGGGTGGGCAGACCCCTTCCAGCTTTTCTGTCTCCTCCAGCCAGCTCAAACCTGGAAAGCAGAAACCGGTGACTGGAGTAGCGCCTCAGGGTCAAGGGGGGTTCAGGGAAGGTAGCTAAAGAAGGGGCTGGAAGAGTGGCAAGGGCAGGTAGTGAAGGAGCAGAGATTCTCCTCTCTCCTACCCATCCAGCTTCTCTCCTTCCCCTCGGGGAAGGTAACTGACTTTACCTGTCTCCTCAGCTGCTGCTTCTCTTCCTCCTTTCAGCCTCCTCCACACTCACCAACTTCTCCATTGAAGAAACACCCCACTCAGGGCCGGACCTGGGTGTTCCTGATCCTCCTCAGTGGCTTACGGCTCCGGCCCGGAGAGCATCCAGACAGCAAAACAGGCGAGAGGTGGCGGTGCCGACCGCCGGGCACCCTCCGGGCAGGGGTGCAGTGAGGAAGTCCCGGCTTGGGTTGGGGGGGCAGTCCCGGTCCAGAGGCTCGAAGCAGCGGGCTGCCGCGCTCCGGGCCAGAGGCTTCCAGCTACCGAGGGACCCAGGAGGTCTCGGGACAGCGAGGTCCAAGGTCATACAGGGTTCGATGTGCCAGCTGTGGGGTCTCCGGACAGGGGGCTTGCGGGATGCACTTTGCACTGGGCCACCCTCACCCCCTCCCTCCAGCACTTTGGGGTCACTGGGATGGGACCAACGCTTCGGCAACCAATCAGCGACCGCAGTGGAGCCTCAGCCTGGAGCCGTAAACCAGGTCCGGAGTGGGTGGGGGTGGGAGATGGGGGTGACTTGGTTGGTTGGTTGCTTCCTTCTCTCCTCCTTACCCCCAGCAGCCCCCACCCCCTGCCTGCCGTAAAGCTGTCTCTGCATTCGCGACAATTAGAGGAGGCGTGCCGATCGGGGCTGGAACTCGTCTCCGATTGGTCTCACTCACTTTCCCCTCAGCTTCCCCGCGGAAGCTTCCGAGGCTCCGCCCCTGGCAGAGAGACTCCATGCAGTTGCTAAGAGACACTGTAGGCGAACGGGGCCTCTACGCATGCGGGAGGAGGGGCCTGCGTGGACTTTCCGTGAACTACGGTGGCCCGGTGAGGGCGGGTGTTCCCTCGAATGGCGGAGTGGCCGGAGCTGGATCCTAAACGGGTAACCGGGAACGGCTGCTGAGTTGCGTTGCGAGGGAGGCATTAATGCACCAGTCTGAGGGGCTGGTCCCGGTCGTGCGGTTAGGGAGGTGGCGGTCTCCACGAAGCGAAGAGAAAGTGCCCAGTCCTGGTGCCTTTCCTCAGTTCTTCTCAGACGTCAGTGTCCAGTCCTTGGAGTGTCTGTCGGTCCTTGAATCCCGTTAGCTACCAGGCTAGGAATGCCCACCGTAACACGGAAGAGAGGACACCTTTTGGAATGAGATTCCAGTTCAAGGCTTTTCCAAGGTTAGTGACCCTTACGGATTCCGAGGGAAAACGCGAAATGGACTGATCAAGACGTGTTTATTAAGCGCATTTATTCATTTGGCAAATGCTTACTGGCCCTTGTTCTAGTCGTTGGGGAGACAACAGCGAAAAAGATATTGATTTAGGGGAGACAGATAAACACAAAATTGTCAGATATACATTATATGAAGGAAGATCAAACAAAATAATGGGATCGAGTTTGACTAGGACATGGTGGGGTATTTTAGATAGGTAGTGCTACAGTTTGTGTATTTTTCCCCCTTCAAAACTCTTGTTTAAACAAATCTCCAATGTGGCAGTATTGAAAGATGGCTTTTAAGAGGTGATTGGATTATGAGGGCTCTGGCTTCATTCATGGGATAATAGATTAACGGTAGTCATGGAGGGTAGGACTGGTGGTTTTATAAAAAGAGGAAGAGAGCCCTGAGACAGCATGTGCTCAGCCCTCTGCAGGCTTCCTTCATCCAGGAAGAAGGCCCTCATCACTTGTGGCCCTCAACCTTGTATTTATCCTTCAAAACTATAAGAAATCATTTCCTTTCTTTACACTCACTCAGTTTTAGGAATTACATTATAAGCAACAAAAAATGGACTATGACAGGAAGGATCTCTGAGGAAATGACGTTCAAGCAACCATGTGGACAAAGAGCTACCCATGCTAATCAGGCAGTTTTGAACCCTAGAAAGAAGGAAATGAATGAATGTGTAAAGAGTTGTGGAGCAGCCTCAGCACCCGTGCCCCTCAGGGAGTGTGTTTGCTGGCTCAATGGAGAGATGGAGATCTAAGAACTTCTTGGCAAGGAGCCTGGTAACTGAGTTGTCTTCTAATATCCAGCTCTTCCGTATTTTTGGCCATTTGTTTCCCTTAAAATCCTGTGTTTAAGTTATAACAATTTTCAAATGATTAAAATATCTAATTATGTCATAACCAAGAAACATCATATTGCCAAAATTTTACAGAATGTGCTACTTAGATAATTCTAAGTTGTTTTATTGAATTGGTGCTACTGAATTTGCTAATTTTTATATTACAACTTTTCATTGATTTAAAAGCAGTTTAGATTGCAGAATATTTTTAACAAGTTAACCTTGATTGGGTTTTAATAGACATACTTCATTTCCCGTTCATTGAGGTAATATGAAATTCACAAAATGGAAGCATTAACCTTACAACATATAAATGAAGAAATTTAGGATAAATATTTCTGAAGTTTAATTCATAAAACCCTGACTCAACCAGAATTGAGTTTATTCCTTGAGTAGCAAAAGACTTTATCACTGAAAAAATGCACAAGCCCTTCTGCAACAATTCTAATTTGGTTGGTCTTCAGAGTCCAATGCTCAGAGACCTTTCCTAGTATTTAAGTTACTTTAGTCAAGGACAAGGACCACTGCCAGGAGGCTGTGTCCTGGCCCTAAAAGTGCTTAGGAGTGGAGAAAATGAGTGATTATGCTCTGGTTGACAGTAGGCACTGTTCTGGAAAGGAAGGGGGTGTCTGTCAACGTGGGTGTGGTAAAGAGAGCACCATAAACACATGCATTACAGTGGACCTCAATTAGTTCAGCTATACGTTGCAGGAAAAGGAAAAGACAGGGTCTGGGGAAAGAAATTGTATCTTAGACTGTGATCCCACTGTCCCAGTAAAAATAATGCTGAAAAAAGGGAAGCATACTTGGAGCTTTTGAGTTCCTTGTAGCTCCTGTCCTATAATTTATGGGATTATTTTCTTCAAGAATAGTTTTAATTTGCACTCTGCCACAACTATTTTAAGATGTGACTTAAGTGTGTAATACATCTTCTGAGCATATCATTGGCTGTGTAGTACATTAAAGAATGAATGAGGTCAGAATTCAATTCCTGCTATGGATACAGCTGTATAATTTTCTGACATGAAATTTTTATTATTAAAATTCAGAAGTTAAAAATTACATGGTTTTTAAAAAATGTTTTGAAATCAAACAATACTAAAATAAACTTTGGGACTAATGTTTAGGATTATTATATTTTAGTTATATACAATATTAGATGAATCTTCACCCAGGAATATATTCAACAACTATAAGTGCCCAGCTATTATGCATCAGACACCTGGCAAGGAGCTGGGGAAGAAGGGATAAACCAAGCAGACAACTCTTAATGAAGTTTACAGTCTAGCTCAGGAGACTTACACAAATAATTGCACAGATCATTGACACACAGTTGTGACAGACTCTGTAAGACAGAACACTGGTGCTGGGAGACTGAAAGTTCCACAGGACCTAGCCTTGCCAGAGATAGTCCCTTAAAACAAAAGGGAAGGTGGATGGAAGAGCTTTCTAGGCAGAAGGAACAGCACTGTATCAAGGCCCAGAGGTAGAAAGGAACTTTTTAAAGGTTAATAATAAAGGAGTATTGGCCTCCTCCTACTTAAGTTGTATAAATGTTTTCATCACATAAGCCATTTTTTTTTTTGCAAATCTTTAAGCATGTGCTACTTTTGGGTTAAATAGACAATCTTATTTTATCAATTAACAACCAAGTCTTATCTGTATTTACTGAATTCAAGAGCTCAGTGAAATCTATACATATTCCCTAAACTCTACCCTGCCACTGGTGGTGGAGATTGAGGGGGGGCAGTGGGTGGATGGGGAGGGAGTAGAGAAGGGCAGAACACAGACTGGTGAAGGGGAATGAAGGACAAAAGCTTTCCACGAAATGTTTCATTCTGAAGCACCACTTTAAACAGAATCATATTTTAACAGCTAAGGTTAGAAAAATTTTGTTTTTTGGATTGGTATACTGGAGGCTTTCCATTTAAGAAAAAATGCTTAGCATTAGCACAATAGATATCAACCTAAAGAGCTCAGATTCCTTATCAGTAAAATTGGTCAGTTCTTGAAGTGTAATCCTTGGTTCAATTGTTGGGACTTCCCCAAACCTAATAAATCAGAAAATCTGGGGTTAGGACCAGTCGTTTGTGCTCTAACGAGCCTTTCGAGGAATTTTGATGCTATAGTTTGAGAACCACTGGTCTAAATCGTCTCTGAGGTTTCTTGTAGAACTAAAACACTATGATTCTAATGTCTGGCATTAATCTGTGCTTTGTGAAAAAAAAAAAAAAAGTTAGCTTTCAGAGTAAAATAATAGAGCTATCTGGGAAGGATACATGTGAGTATTTTCTGTTGATCAGGTTTATGTTAAATGCTACAATCCCTCTGCCATTCTTGGCTTCTCTGAACTGCTTAATTGTTTGTCTAAAACCGATAATGGTGCTTAATGAATCTATGGAGCAGCTTTGCATTTGCTGATACCTCCATCTTGCCCAATTAAAGGCAAACTGGTATGATCCTAGTAGAATTGTCAGATTGCTCAGATGAATGTGAACTCTTGCTTTTGCAGTGTTTCCCATTTTTGAGACTATGCCCTGTCCCACTTCCAGAGGCTTAATATTTGTTACTTGGTTCCTGCTACATTCTTTATTAAGAATCTGGTAAAAATAGTATTTTGTTTCCACCCCCTTGAAGAATAGAACAGAGTGTTGTCTTTCTCAAAATAAAGCCTGTTCATTTATTTTTTTAAAAAAGCAACTTTATACCATACACAGAGGTTGCAAAGGAAGGAACAGGCAGGGCAGGCAATGGATTATTACAGAAACAATCACCTAGCATCTTATGAGCTGAGTACCATTATTATTATTATGATAATTACTTAAGCATAGAAGAAGACTGAAGCTTAGAAGGTAACTTGCCCCTGTGATGACTCTGATGTGGTAGAGCCATTTGACTCCAGATCCCAGGCTCTTACCAGAAGACCACTTTGATAGAAAAACACTTTTAAGCATTGTTCTACTACATATAACTTGATTGCCAGGGTTTTCCTAAAAAACAACAACAAAAACACCAGGGCTGTATTAAGAGTCCTATGACAAAAGTTTAATAGGATTTACAGGGGCATAAAAGTTTTAAGTGTTCTGAATGTCTCAACAGGAACCTGGGAACTTGTTAGAAATACAAATTATTGGACCCCACCCCAGAACTATCTTACTGAAACTTCTAGGTTAGGGCCTTCAGTCTGGGTTTACAAACCTGTCAGGTGATTCTCATGCAGACTAAAGTTTGAGAACTGTTTTGTGGAAATCAATCATAGATGGCACAGCACCCCTTCTGGCCTGAAGGTTAAGGAGAGCCTATAGTTCCTGGAACTTGAAGAGCAGCCTACATTTCTCCCCTTCCATCACAAGTCGCCTTTTGAGGCCTGCTGGGCCAGATAGCCTTCCTTCTTCTTCTTTTTTTTTTTTTTTAATTTTAATTTTTTTTTTTTTTATTAAATCATAGCTGTGTACATTGATATGATCATGGGGCATCATACACTAGCTTCATAAACCGTTTGACACATTTTCATCACAGTGATTGACATAGCCTTCCTGGCGTTTTTCTTGGTTATTGTGCTAAGACATTTGCATTCTACATTTACTAAGTTTCACATATACCCTTGTAAGATGCACCGCAGGTATAATCCCACCTATCCCCCTTCTGTACCAGAATGTTTATTGCAGCCCTATTCATAATTGCTAAATCATGGAAAAAGCCCAAGTGCCATCCATCCACGAATGGATTAATAAATTGTGGTATATGTACACCATGGAATATTATATAGCCTTAAAGAAAGATGGAGACTTTACCTCTTTTATGTTTACATGGATGGAGCTGGAAAATATTCTTCTTACTTAGTAAAGTAAAATATTCTTCTTACTTAGTAAAGTATCCTTCTTTTAATAGGGGAGGGAGCTGCTCTCTAAGAGTCTAAGCAGACCCATTTTATTTTTTCTGGCATATTTAATGCTATCTGGATTAGGGGAGGGAATCACAGTCCTGGAAGACTGCTTTTGTTTAGAGTGCCTCAATTTCTGCTTCAACTATCACAGCATCTTCATTAATGGAGTAAAATAGATTAAGTCGCCTCAGGCTGTGACCATATTTGAACCTATTGAATTAGGCTAAAGCTTACTATTTAGTTTCCCAATCTATTAGCAAACTGTAATAGCCAATTCATATAAAGAAAACTCCTTTTTTTTTTAACTTTTGTGATATTCACTTTGAAAATAGATGATTTTCTGTATTCTGTATTTAAACATAGAGATTATCTAAAGAAAACCTCCTAAAAGAGATGATGACATTTTTTAGTAGGAGCTTGTTCTTGATAATTTTGAAATTAAGTAATGGGAGAGTATTTTCTAATGAATAGACTGGATTTAGATAATCTACCTACCTATATACTCGAGTATAAGCCGAGTTTTTTTGGCACAAAATTTGTGCTGAGTTCGGGTTTTTCGGCACAAATTTTGTGCCAGAAAAACCTCGGCTTATACTAGAGTATATACGGTATTTCAAATGAGTGCGGTGGCATGTGCCTATAGTCCCAGCTATTCAGGAGGCTGAGGCAGGAGGTTATGTTTTCATTTACTTTTAATATTATGAAATCTTATACATATTAATGCTGGGACTCAAAGACTATGCATAGCTGAAATTATTATTTTTTTCAATGAAACTTTTTATTTTTATATCATTGTAGATTCACAAACTGTGAATAATAATAGAAGAGAAATAATGCAGAGAAATACTATATGGCCTTTCCCTGTTTTCTTCCAGTGGTAGCATCTTGCAAAACTGTAGTACAATATCACAACCAGAATATTGACGTCAGTATAATCCATCAGTCTTAATCAGATTTCCCATTTTGGTTTTATTCATTTACATGTGTATATATTTAGTTCTGTGCAACTTTATTGTGTATATAGACTAGCGAGTCCCCCAATCAGATCTGTCATCAGAATGGTACCTGTTATAGTCCTGCCCACTGAGTGGGAAGGACCTCCCTAACTGGTAGCAACCATTAATCTATTCTCCATTCTTTAATTTTGTCTTTCAGGAATGGAATTATACAGTTATGTAGCCTTCTGCAATTGTCGTTTTCCCTCGACATAATTCCCTTCAGAGCTATTAAAGTTGTTGCTTTTATCAGTCAATATGCTGTTGTTTCCTTCATGGTATGGATGTAAGACAGTTACTGTCTTTGAAGGGCATCATTTACAGGTGTTTGTGTGACTGAGTCTTCCTTCTTCTGGAATAAATGCCCCAGTTATATAGTTTATGGGTCACATGATAGTTGCATATTTAGTTTTTTAAGAAACTACCAAACTGTATTCTAGGGTAGCTGTACCATTTTATATTCCCACTAGCAATGTAAGCTGGATTTGGCTCAGTGTCCTCACCAGCACTAGAAGTCACTAATTTTTGTTTTAGTTATTTTGATAGTGGTATTTCAATGTATTTATAATTTGAAATTTTCTAATGGCTAATGTAGTTAAGCACCTTTTTATGTACTTGTTTGCCATCTCTTTATCCTTTTCAGTGGAATATTTGTTGATATCTCTGATCCATTTTCTAATTTTCTTCAGTTGTGTTTTGAGAGTTTTTTAGTTACTAGCCCTTTGTCAGATACATGTTTTGCAAATATTAGTATTTTCTCTCAGTAGGCTGTCGTCTCATCCTCTAGTAGAGTTTTTTTGCAGAGGGAAAGTTTTTGATTTTGTTGAGGTTTGGTTTATCAATTTTTGCTTTCATTGATTGTGATTTGGGGGTCAAATCTAAGAATTCTTTGCTTGGCCCTAGAGCCTAAGATTTTTCCTACTTTTTTTTTTAAAGTATAACTTTAAATTTTACATTTCATGACCCATTTTGGGCTAATTTTTATAAAAGATTGGAATTATGTTAGAGGAAATAAAATCAAGATCTTAGCACACTTATTCATAGTGCCTTTGGTGATGAACTATTGAACTGATACCCAGATAGGATCAGTGGACGGTTTGGCTATTCATGAAGAGTTGCGGGGTTTGGTGTAGCTAACTACACCAGAAGTTCCTCTGTATCTGTGGGTTCCGGATCAGTGGATTCAACTAACACCAGATCAAAAATATTTGGGTGGCTGGGCGTGATTACACCTATAATCTTAGCATTCTGGGAGGCACCAGGCCAGAAGATTACTTGAGCTCAGGAGTTTGAGACCAACCTATCAAAAGTAGGATCCCCATCTCTACTAAAAAATGGAGAAACTAACCGGGTATTGTGGTGGGTGCCTGTAGTCCCAGTTACTTGGGGAGGCTGAGGCAAGAGGATCACTTAAGCCCAAGATTTTGAGATTACAGTGAGCTGTGATGACACCACTGCTCTCTAGCCAGAGCCAGAGTGGAGGTTCTATTCCCCTTCCCCCTAAAAAAGGAAATGGGGGAGTATTACATCCCTACTGAAGAGGTTAGTCTTTTCCCTACCTCAGGAGGTCATAAACACTCATTAAGTCTCCATCTGGTGTGTGTGTAGTGGGGGAGGAGGGTTAAACATTCATTAATAAAAAATAGGACTGGCAGTGTTTTTTTCTGGTTCTGTGAAACATTCCTTCCAGGTGTAGAAGATTTATAACAGGTAACCCTCAGCCTCTGGCAGGTGAGCTTTGATTCTGTGTATCATATCCCAAGTTACTGAACTGCCCCAGTTCCTGAGCTGCATTTATGCAATACCTGAACTGCTTTAAAACAGGCCCCTTTCCCTAACTCTCTGCTGTTGCCATTTTCCGTCTTCCATGGCAGCCCATCTGCTTGCTGATGCTCTTAATCAATCTCTGCTATAAACTCTACTTTGCCTGTTCTTTGCGGCACCTCTCTACCTTTCCACATCTAACATACATAGAGACTTTTTTGGTCATTCTTCCCTAAACATACATTATAACAACAATACATCATGAGAGCTATTTACATAGTGTTTACATAGTACAATATTAAATATTAGAAGTAATCTACAGTTAATTTGAACTGTATGAGAGGATGTGGGTAGGTTATATGCAAATACTATACTATTTTTTATATAGGATTTGACCACCTGTGGATTTTGTGGTCGTCAGTGGGTTCTGGAACCCGTCCCCGACAGAAGCACTACAATGACATTTGATCCCAGAGGATCTTTTTATCCTTAACCAAGGTCAGAGACTCTTAGATGTCCAATTACCATGCTGGCCTTTTGATTCTGGTGCTTAAATGAAACTACTATCAGCCCTCTGTATCTATAGGTTTTGTATCCATGGGTTCATCCACCTTCAGATGACAAATATTCAGGAAAAAAAAACAATTAAAAATAACAGTGCAACAATAAATTATACACAATTTAAAAAAAAACAACTGTTTACATCATGCTAAGTATGAGTAATCTAGAGATGATTTAAAGTATACAGGAGGATGTGCATAGATTATATGCAAATACTGCACCAATTTACATCAGATACTTAAGCATTCATGGATTGAAACTAATCCCTGCCCCCTCAGATTCCGGCTATAATTTAATACAAAAATTCAATCAAATGGGTATTCTGATTCACATTTCAACCTTTAGTTGTTGAGTATCTTTTGAATGGTTTGCATTGGGAAATTTGCATAGTAATTGACCTTGATAGATTTTGTGCAGCATGTGAAAATGATTCAGAAGACTGATACTCTTTTTTATGATGTCAAAGATGAGGCTGTGTGAGTTACTACTTACCTTATTTGAGATCCTCTATTCAACCATTGTCCTGAGCTTTTGGATCACTAGAGGAAACTTAAAAGTGCCTCAAAATGGTGACAGGCATGGGCTTTGAAATTAGACTTTCTGGCTTCAAATCTTAACTCTGAAACTTAACCACCGCTGTGACATAACCTCTGTGACGTTTTATAGATAATCCCTTATCTGTAAAATTTCCTTATCTGTAAAATGGGTATTATAATTAAATACTAGCCTCCTAAAGTTGTGAAGCTCACTTAGAAGAAACTCACTTAGAGCAGTGGTACATAGTAGGTATTCAGTGAAATTTAGCAATTGTTAGTCCTAACACATCAATTTTATATGAAATAGATGGGAAACATCATTTTTATATTAAGATGTACATGCTTATAGGCACAGGATGCAAAATTCAAATGGGTTATAGTACTTACTTAAAAGAGGCGTCAGGTAAATTTTATGTGTAATAGGTACCCCTTCAGCCACCTGGTGTGGAAGTTTACACTTTTCTGTAAGAGGCTTTTTCTGAGTACTTCTCAATCTTCCTAATTGCTGCATTGTTACATATTGAACAAAGGGGTCTCGACCCACACGTTGAGAACTGCTGACTCGAGAGAAGTAGCTCCTACGCTTAAACTAGTTCTCTCCAATTATTTGTTTCCTTTCCACAAACACTTACCTCTTAGAAACTTGGAGTCCGAAGAGAGCACCTTCCTCTAGGGAGGTGGGATTTGTCCTTTCCTTTAATACCACAATTGCTTTTTAAAACAAACAACAACAAACCCACAAAATGCAATTTTAATCTATTCTCACCAAGGCACCCAAGGCCATTTATTTTTAAAAACAGTATAATTAAGAGACGTTTATACTGGATCACCTATAGAAACAGCCTAGCTCCTGTTGTCTTCATTTGTTAGCTGCCTGGTCCCTAGACAGTTATGACCTGTGATACTGTGGTGTATATACTATTTTGATTTCCATTCTAGAATCCAGGCTTTCAGCTCCTGTAAGCCTGTTATTTCCTGAATTACTAGAACAATAGGAATATCTTTTGTTAATGTATTTGGCCTTTCCTCCTGGGTTCCTGAGCCAGTTCCAGGACAGCTTCAGAATGTTACAAATAAAGGACAGTCTTGTTATTTATGACACGCCCTGTTCACACACCTGAGCTTTTGTTAATGAGGCAATTTTTGGACAGCCTGAGTGGCCAGTGGATGAAGGCCTGGCTGCCAGCGGAGCCACCCTGGTTCTGAGGGTTAGAATTTTCAGGCCCATCCCCTCAGGGAGCCCCCAGCCCCAGGGAAGGGAGAGGAAGTGGAGGTTGAGTTGATCAATGGCCAGTGATTTAATCAATTATGCTGAAGAGTGAAACTTGCATAAAAAGCGGAAAGAACAGGGTTTAAAGAGGTTCCTGATAGCTGAGCCCATGGAAGTTTCTGGAGAGAGGTCAGAGATACGCCTAAGAAGGGGATTATGGGAACCTTATTTTACAGCCAGAAGCTATGGTCAGAAGCACAAGTTTTAAAAAAAAACCCTCAGGGTTTGCAATTAGTGTGAAAATGGGTCTCAGTCTTATGGGACTGAGTTCTTAATCTATGATCTCATGCTATTTCCAGGTAGATAATGTTGAATTGGAGGACTTCCAACTGGTGTCCCATGCGGAATTGATTGCTAGTTTGCTGGTGGGAAGAAATCCCCACACAATCTGGTGTCAAGTACCTTAGAAGAGTATAGTTAGAAAAACTGAGTCTGTTTCTTCCATTCATGACCCCAGTTCCCTTTTTTTCCCCCTCTTTCTCTAAAGGGTAGTTTTGAATCTTATTTCTTAACTTAAACTTTACGACCTTTCAGTCTTAATTTTTTATCATCACTCTTATCAAAGAACCTGGTCCACTATTTTCCCCAGAAATAGTTGTACTGGCATTCACTTTTGTTGGTGTGCTGAAATGATTGAAACCATGTTGAAATTTCCCTTTTTTGTAGGTTGAAAATGGTCAAATAGCAATTTCATTTTCATTTGTGGTAAAATATAAGGACTTAATGACCCATAGGAATATTATTGGAAGCATTTTTATTGCTATAGCATTGAAATAAAAATAATTTCCTTTGTTGCTGACTTTGTTGTTGTTGCTGCTGAAATTTTTAATAATAGAGTTGAGTATATGATACACTAAAATATTCCGTTTTAAAGTGCAGTAGTTTTTTGAAGAAAAATGTTATTATCAATAACATTTCAAGTAAAATAGTACAGTGGAATTAGACTAAAGTAGAACAAGAAGACTACTTTCTGATGTGTGACAGATAAAAAATATAGCATACAGTTAAGGAGATGATTTTATTGAGGCTGATTTATTAATGATTTTATTTTAATCTCACAGGGGGAATGTGCACTAAGGAAAGACTTCTCAAAGAGAGAGAAAAAGGTAGTTATATAAGACAAGGGAGTCACTGAGGAGGAGTGGGAGTAGATCTATCTGGGAATTATGGATAGTGAGTTTGTCTTTTCTGGTTAACCCTTTCTTGGCATTAAAAAAGGTGTGCTGCTTCTTAAGCATCCCTGCTTTCTGGGATCACAGGACTCAGTTCATGTGTAACACTGTCAGATGGAACAAGGTTACCAATGTTTATGTCAACAAATCAAGTGGGATGCACAGTTTGAAAATAAGGTTTAGGTTAAATTTGTTGAAAGTTTTATTCATAACTTTAAACTAAAATCTATAAGTTTCTTAATATTGATTTTTCTACTAAAGGATTAAAACAGGTTAGCTTCATCTTATGGCGTATTTAACAATTGAAATCCTCAGAAGCTAAATAAAGGGAAGAAGTCAAAGGTTAAAGACCACGGCTAAGTTATTGGACCATATCGTAGAAGTGTGAGTGGCAGCCCTCTGAAGTCTTTTCCCGTGAGGAAGAAAGGGCATTTATAAATTGGTTGGGATACAGAAGTCAAGGCTGTGGATTTTGTTATAGGGCACATTTCAAGAGGATAAAATCATGACCAATCTAAAATAATGATGTGTCTAAGATTTTATTTAGTGCAATAATTAATCAGGAGCCAGGCACAAGCCATTTAAAGCAGCAATAGGAAAACCATGGCTCTTTATAGAGGGGAAGAATGTTAGAATGGAAGCATAACTGTCTTTCTTCACTGGCGAGTTGGGGTGAGAGAGATTCCTGCAGCTTCATGGGTGCCAGCTGCCTCATCACCCCCATAACATGGATACCGCCTGCCACCGACGTGCACCAGGGGACTGTATAGGATAAAAGATGAAAGGACAAAAAGATGAGAATACCGTAACTGAAATGATGACAGGCACCCTTACTGTGATAAGATTGGTCCGGATGGGCCAAGTACTGTCATAATGAGAGTTAACGAGCTAAGTGCTATGACAAATTGTTTTACTTATCCATTAGTTGCTAGATCTGCATTTTGTTACCTTATTGTTATCTAACTGCCCTTTATGTTACCTATTGACTAAACCACTAAATTGCAAAGTTCGCTTCTGTAAAAGGGGTCCTCATGACCCCCGTGCTTGCTTTTTGCTTCTTTTGCCAACTTTCTTTTTGCTTCTAATTTCTAACTTTCAGCCCACCTGTTTGGCCTTTTGCCAACTTTCAGACTAGAAAAACCCCAACTTCAGACCCCTCACTGCTCTCTTAGTCTGCATCAGACTTTGCTGAGACAGCCCCTCGGTTAATGAAAGACTCCTTTAAAAAGACTCCTTTTTGAAAGTCTAATTTGAGTCAGTGGTCCTTATCTCACCCCATAAGGGGGAGGAGGGGTCCACCAGATAATTTTCTTATTTACAGACAAGAATTATTTGCATTTTCATCTATAATTAGATGTTATCTACAATTTAGAGGTGTAAAATAGCCCAAAAGCAACGAAAGGAACAAAGTGTCCCTTCTCCCCAAGGTCAGTAATTCCCAGAGGCTCCAGCATTGAATTGAAATGATGTTCAGTAATCTTTTTTGCTTATGCCAGTCTTAAATTTTTCCTTATTGTGCTCCCTGTATAGTAACTAATGCTTCCTCTGATAGGATCCATCCAGTGATTACCCATATTCTCTTCTTTAAAAGCCAAGTCTGACCCTAAATGTCCTTTCCCTTTGTCCCACTCTTGGTCTTCACCATAAATAAGAGAAGCATCCAGAACGACCACAAATGTCTAAATTTGTATCCAGCTACAAGTATAGTTGCACACGTCTGGTGATTACTTTTGCTTAACAAATTGTCTTTTTCTTAGCAAGGCTTTTTGTTTGTTTGTTTTTATTTAATATTATAGGTGATGACATTATCATATAATTTTTAAGTTGAATCTTATCAACCATAGCCAAGTATACTTTGACATATTGCAATTTAACTTTAGGATTTTATCTGTAAGTGAGAAGTGAAGGTTAACAAATTTTAAGTTAGCCCAGGAGTTCTCAACTGGAGCCACTTTGTCCCCCAGGGGACATTTGACAGTATCTGCAGACATTTTTGGTTATCAATGAGGCAGAGATACTTTGGGCCTCTAGAGGGTATGGAGGTCTGGAATGCTGCTAAACATGCTGCAATACCCAGACGGTACCCAGCTATGAAGTTACCTGGCTCCAAAGGTTAACAGTGCCCAACTTGAGAAACCCTGATAGCCTGTTGAAAAATGTTAGAGGAAAGCTCAAGTTTCTGCTGTGATAAAACTAAAAATAATTTTGTGCTCTTAAATTGATATGGAAGGCTTACATGTCATTTTTACAGTCTTAAAATAATGTTCTTATTATAATTTTCTGTTTTAGAAATTAAGCAATCAGCAATTCCTTTAACTTGAGAGACAGTTATTAAGTGAAAACAGTTGCTTTCCTTTTGTAATAAGCGTATAGCACTTAAGAATTTTTACATTACTTTTCCTGTTTTAGGTTTCACTGAAGAAACATCTTGGAGGTTCATTGCACTTCTAAGATTTAACATTTATGACTTGGAGTTGTCTACCTACTTAAAGATACATTTTGGAAATCAAAATGAAAACTTTCTGTGAAGTTTTAGAACAATTATACAAGAAGGTAGTTTGTGGAGCCACACTTGAAAATGACAGCCATCATTACACCTTTTATCTGAACCCAGCGTTTTCAGATCAAGAGTGCTCTACAACCACCTCCTTAGAGTGGACAAACACCTTTGGCCTCCAGGGCAAGCATCAGCCATCCTCTGTTAAGGTGGCTCCCATTTCTGTGGTACCGGTGTGTTCGAAGAGCTCCTGTCAGATGAGGGGTGCCACAGAAGTGAGGCTCCTTCAGTTAACAGTGATGGACGTCATGATAACCAGGATATTGTCTGTTGAAACTGAGTTCCTTGCAAAAGAGAAATACAGAAATATAATTACAATTCTTTTAGAATCAGCTGAAATGGATGCTAAATTAGTAAGTAAATTGATATTTTTTTGTTTAAAAGATCCAGATATTTAAAATAAAAGTTTTTAAAACATTCAGCGTAAGGCTGGGCACCGTGGCTCACTCCTATAATCCTAGCACTCTGGGAGGCCAAGGCGGGTGGATCGCCTAAGCTCATTAGTTCAAGACCAGCCTGAGCTAGAGTGAGACCCCCATCTCTAAAAATAGCCAGCGTTGTGGTAGGCATCTGTAGTCCCAGCTACTCCAGAGGCAGGAGGATCATTTGAGCCCAAGAGTTTGAGGTTGCTGTGAGCCAGGATGCCACAGCACTCTGCCAAGGGCAACAAAATTGAGACTTTGTCTTAAAAAAATAAAAATAAAATAAAAATAAAAACATTCAGCGTATGACTAAATGTATTTGTTTTTCTGTAGATTTCTCTGTTCCAAAATTTGGATAAATTATTATCTCACATGGCTGCAAAGTGCCTTGCATTGCTTCTATATTTCCAATTGAGAGAAAAGGTAAGAAAAATACGTAATCAAATTGTTATTATTTCACTTATAGTTTCTTTAGAATTGCTCTTTGTCATTTGATTTTACCCTTCAAATATTTGTATTAATAAAATGTTTCCTCATTAATAACATGTAAATCTACAAAAACTTAAGATTAGTCTTCAATATATTGAAAATCATAATCAGATTCTTAACCTAGAGGTGGGTGTCATATAAAAGAGGAGATTACTTTTCAGACTTTCAAAGGACTAGGTAGACCTCCTTCTCCCAAGAAAGGTTTAAAAACTCCTACTTGAGAACAAGCTCATTAGCTCAGGTTTAACATAAACTTTGAGAATGGTCTTCAGCATAATGAAAAACAATGCAAACAAATTTAGAATCAGGTTTTTCTGTTTCTGAATTAGTTAATAAACAGATCTAGGCATCTGCTGACTCTTCAGTTATAACCACATGTTTCTTAAAATAACTTTTTCTGAATATAAAAACCGATAGTCATAGAAAATTTGCAATGTGGAATAAAATGTAAAGAACAAAGTTAAAAGTATACATCAATTCACAGAGGTAACAGTGCTAATTTTTTTTTTTTTTGTTGCTTTTTGATCTTTTATTTCTATAGCATACTGGATTTCTTGACATAAAGAATGTTAGAATATCTCTGTCTCTTCCTGTTTTAGCACATATTATACGTTTTTGGGCAGATGAGTAAAGGATGTTCTATACAGTTGCAGTGTGTATAATAGCTAATTTATAATTGTAAAGAAAAGATTGTATTATAACTACATATT
Organism: Loris lydekkerianus; assembly: GCA_963574355.1. Taxonomy (NCBI): domain Eukaryota; kingdom Metazoa; phylum Chordata; class Mammalia; order Primates; family Lorisidae; genus Loris; species Loris lydekkerianus. Next base: position 16,879 of record CAUYPK010026384.1, on the reverse strand, counting down.
TTATTTTTTTACTTCTAGATAACATTAAGTAATTCCTGGATTACTTTTTGCCAAAAAAGTCTTTCTGAATACTCTGAGAGTGATAAAATAATATACTGCCTCTGGACTCTTACAGCTGTAATAAAAGAAATCTTTAAAGATACATGTTCACAAAAAGCAGGTACAGATTACCCATAAACTGTTGTCTTCTCACTCCCAGGATCATTATGTTTATAACAAAGAACAAAACTTACTCGAAAACACTTGATCATTCTTAAAAGTATAAAAAAACTGATTCTTTCTCCGTATTTTCTTGTTGAGGATAGTCTTTTATAAAAGAAAAGCAGGTCAGGCATGGTGGCTCATGCCTATAATCCTAGCATTCTGGGAGGCTGAGGCAGGTGAATTGCTTGAGCTCACAGGTTTGAGACCAGTCTGAGCAAAAAAGCAAGACCCCATGTCTACTAAAAAAAAAAAAAAAAAAAAAACTGGGAAAAGTGAGGCAAGAGACTCACTTGAGCATAAGAGTTGGAGGTTGCTGTGAGCTATGACATCACTGCACTCTACCCAGCGTGACAGCTTGAGACTGTCTCAAAAAAAAAAAAAAAAAAAAAAAATCATTTATAAAAGAAAAACAGGAAAAGGAAAAAAATAGCTTTTTGCTATTATATCTCTTGCGTAGTTTGTTGTTGATATTTGTAATATGAATTTTAACTGGAATTTTAGCAGTTAATCTCTATATCCTCATTTGTTAATGTCAGAAGTAAAATTACAAATTTTTTTTCATCTTATAAAGTGAGATTTATAACAATTGGATTGTAAAATTGTGGTTTAAAAAGACTTTGTTTTTCCTGTTATTTATAATTACTGTTTTTATAATTGCAGAAATTCTGAAGCAGTTCTTGACTCCTTTTGACATTGTTTTTGAAGTATTTTACAATTCCTTATTTTCTCAGCATTTTGAAAACTGCCAAGATACTTCTAAAATAATAAACAGCTTAATATGTTTTCTGGAATTGCTAGAGCTTCTTGTGGCCTCCAGAATCTACCTGAAGTTACATTTCACTTGCCAGAGGATTTTATTTTTGAAACCATCTTGTGTGCTACAAGTTATTACCTGGCCTATTCAGGCTTTTGTCAAAAGAAAGGTCATCATGTTCATCAAAAAGTGCCTTCTCCATAAAGTGGGTGAAGACCTCTTTCGTGGCTCTGTGCCTGCCTTGATGCCAGACTGTCATTTAGAGATGGACATGTTGACTTTAGCCAATGCTGTTTTGCAAGCTGTGAATTTGGGGGTGTTAAGGACATTGTCTATTCGTGGAAAACTTTCCTTCTTCGGAGGTGATGAAGTTCAGCCTGGATGTGAACATATCTCTGGTCCAGATCATGTGATCCTTAGAGCAGTGAGTTTAGTTATAATGAAATCCTTAGAAATCAAGTTTCAAAATTGTCCTTCAGCAAATGAAATGAAAGGTAATTGTCCAAACTCCCTTTGTATGCAAAGTAATAACTATTTACTTAAGTACAATAATTCATAATTACCAAATCTCAGGACTAGTAGAAATTCTGCTAATTAAAGTTATATAGTATCCTAGTTCTAATTTATTAAATTTTCTTCCAAAAAAGAGAGAATTGGGTAGCACCTGTAGCTCATTGAGTAGGGTGTGCCAGCCACACACACCGAGCCTGGCCTGGGCCAGCTAAACAACAAGGACAAATACAACAACAACAACAAAAAAAATAGCCGGCATTGTGGCGGGTGCCTGTAAGTCCCAGCTACTTGGGAGGGTGAAGCAAGAGAATTGCTTAAGCCCAAGAGTTTGAGGTTGCTGTGAGCTGTGACACCATGGCACTCTACCGGGGGCGACAGCTTGAGACTCTGTCTCAAAAAAAAAGAAGAAAGATTTCAGAAAGAATTGGGATTACCGTGTTAGCTTTTTGTGGACTGAACTGAATTTATAAAGCATGATAAATGATTTAGGTTTGGGGAAAGAGTTTCCGTTGAATCATCTCAAAGTAAATAAAAAAAGTCAATTCATTCTTCAAATAGCTGGAATATTTATATTAATTATCCTTCATAAAATTAATATTCCTACTAGTATAGACTCTTAATAATTAGAAATTAAATTCAAAGTAATATATGAGAATTATATTGACAAAGAAATTGTTGCAAAGAATTCAAAGCCAAATAAAGTATGATTTTCAGTTTTGGTGTTGGAGAAGACATGTTCTCCATTTCATATAAGAAAAATGACTAGTGAACATCTCTAAATAAGCGGCACACAGATCCAATGAAAAGTGTGGATTGTGAGCAGTGATTTCTCGGAATTGCTTTGGATATAATGGAGCCTTTAAAAATTGCACGTTAGTTATAATTCTGTGCAGTTAAAATTTGCAACACTAGGTGGCATCTGTTAGATAATTTAGTTTTAAATTACAGTCAAAACTCCCTAAAACCTTTTTGATTTTTGTGTTTAATAATAGTACTTTGTATACTCTAAACAAACAAAAAGTGTAATGAAGGCAAAATTATTTTTGCTTAGTTGCATTGTTGCCTCTAATAATAGTTATGGCATCCAATGAAGTGATCTCTGTTGTTTGCTCAGTTATTTATATGCTTTTAGCAAGAAATTGTGTAACTTTTGTTCCAAGAGATAGTTAGAGGCAGTCTCTTAGAGCCAAATGGACCATTTTAAATGTTTAGTCTTGGGTGAGTCACTTTTTTCCTCTAAGCCTCACTTTCCTCATTTACGAAATAGAGATAATTCCTAACTCAAGGGACTTTTTGAAAGTGTGAATTATGATGATGCATTTTACACGTAAGGTATTTTAAACACTATGGATTTATATGTAGGCAAGAGATCATTAATGTATTCATAAATGGTTGCCTCTACTTTGAAATGTGCATTTTTTGAAGTTGACTTACAGAGATTCATGTCTGAATTACTGAGCTTCTTAAAGCCTCACCTCCAGCCCTCTCTGCAATTACACAATCCATGTGAATGGCTATCTAGGGTCTTCATAGAACAAGATGATGACATGCTGGAGGCTGCCAAAGCATCAGTGAGCATCTACCTAACATTGACCAGGTTAGTATATTTTAAAGTCATTGTTGAACTGCCTCCAAGTGAGGAAAGGAGAAACCATTTCTGAAAAATGGGCTGTTTATAATATTTGCATTGTTTGGAGGAAAATAGCTATGGATTCCTTATAAGGTTCAATTTCTTTCTTTCCTGACTTACATGAAAAGAAGATTACATTTGCATTCCTATGAGAACTTGAGCTCTGCGCTGTGGCTCTGCTTACTGGAAGTTTAGCTTCCAGTAAGTTAGTACACCTCTGAATCTTGATTGATTGGTTACCTGTAATTGATATTTAAGACTTCTTTTCATGTCTACATAAGACTTGCTTTTCTATTTAAGCTTCGATATTTGCCTTTGTGAAGGTGAGTACAAACTTATAATCAAAGGAACTGTTCTGAATTTTCATTTTAATATAGTCAAATTTGGTGTGATGCCTTTTTGAGGCAAATACCTGAATTGGTTATGAGGTTATATTACTGGTGACGTTTTTATACTGACTGTTTCTCCTTTATTAAAACAGCTGTATTTGGAGTAATATCTTATGGCAAATACCTATAATTGGTTATGAAGTTAATAACTGATGACCTTTTCCACTATTCCTGCTTCTTTTATTAAAACCCTAAAGCATTTGCTTTCTTTCCATTTCTTTCTTGGCCAGGAGAAAGGGATTTCTAACTAATGATCAGCAGTGCAGTACTATGCTGCCAGTACTTACTTATATTATGACACTGCTGGCAATGGCCGCTTTTCAAAAGGTTCTAATCAAGAACACAAAATTCCTGCATGTGATTTGAATTAGGTTCAAAAATAGTCATATACAAATTCAGTATGAAACACACATGCCCATAAAAGTGTCTCTTAATTATACTCAAAGTTGGCTTCTTACTCCTCAGGAAATAAAAACCTTCAAATAAAATTTCTTTATATGTGAATTTCTCACTTTCTTAACTTCAGTTCAGTATATCCAGAGAGGCGTATACTTGTGGCATATGTATTTTTTTCCGATATAGTTGTATTAGTTAATACTTTTTGGTTGTAAATGATAGAAGTCAATTCAAAATAGTTAATGTATTGGCTCACGATTGGGAATTATAAGGGGTCAAGTTGGCATCAGATGTAACTGTATGTATGTACAGAGATTCAAATCATGTCAGTAACTATTTTTTAATTCATTCTCCGGAATGGCTACCAGCAGCTCGAGGCTTACGTTAGTCTTATAATTATGATCTTTCATACTACCAGCAGAAGTCCCAGGGGAGATCTGATTAGCCTGCTTGGGTCACAGAGTCTTATCAGAATTCGTTATTGTGGCCTGGAGCATGGGGTACTCTGGTCAATCTGGGTCACATCCCCACCCTTGCTGAGGAGGGTGAGAAAGAAGGTTTTGCCTCCAACCCTGTCTAACCTCTTGAAATTGGTTACGTGTAAGAATGAGATGTGTAAATGTTGGGAGAAAGAAGGACAATGGACTTTTATCGGGCAGATGAAAACTAGAACTGTCGAAGTCAGAGGACTTTCTTTTATGGAGTAAAATTTACTTAGAGTTTATAGGGAAAGGATTGGGTTTTGAAATTTTTCTTAAGTAATAAATAAATTAAAAATTAATCTGATGGGTGAGCTTATGATATATGAATTATATCTGTTAAGACTGATACTTTTGAAAAAGTCATTAACCTGGGTTCTCCATTATCTTCATTTGTAGAAAATATGAAGTTACTGAAAGCTTGACCCAAGAAAAAGAAATGTGGAACCATCACACACATGAAAATGGCTATAATCCTCACTGTATTTTCTTATTCTTCTTAAAAAATATAGGATTTGATTCTACAGTTCTTCTTGACTTTTTGATTTCATCAGAAACCTGTTTTCTTGAATATTTCGTTAGATACTTAAAATTACTGCAAAAAGACTGGAATAATTTTTTTACTATTTGCAAGTACTTTGATGCAACTGAATCTAAATATGACATAAGTATCTGTAATTGTGTCTCCTCACTTGTGCAAGACAGAAGCACCAACCAAACAGCACCTCATTGCTTGACTGTTCTTGAGAATCATGTACATACTTATGCTTCTTCTGAATCACTGAGCCAGGTTGTGATGCCCAAAGAGACCCACATTACGCAGGCTCATAGTCTGTCTTCTCCCCAGGCTTCCCAAAGTCTGGTAGATTATGACAGCTCTGATAATTCTGAAGTGGACCCCACAGACCAATGTTTAGCTAACAGTAAACAGACATCTTTACACCAAGATGCAATTAAGAAAACTCAGGATGCAAATGGGACAAGTAGAGATAAAAAAGAACTTAGCCTAGACCCTCAATCAAGGTCTCTGGTTCCAAATGAATTTACTTCTTCCTTCTCGGTTGATTGTGAAGTAACCCCAAATAAAACTGTCTCAGAAGTGGGAATATCTTACAGAACAGTAAAATGCTTCAAAGAGCTACAAGTTGCCATCTACCGTTTACAAAAGAAAAATCTGTTCCCATATAATCCAACTGCACTTTTGAAATTGTTAAAATATGTAGAGGTAATATATAATAAAAGTAGGGGCCCTTTGTAAAACCATGGTATATTCTAGGAATTATTTTTCTTTAATATGAATTTTGCCTCGATGAGATAATAGCATAAAAAATCACTACAAAGGAGTTTTCTAAATCAAGTTTTTTTTGCCTTATTTGAAAGCAGCCTAGTGATTAGAAAACATACAGTATACCACTTGAAATTTATGGCAAATCAAATTTACCCAAAATTTGGGATGGTTACTATATTAATTTCCTGGGGCTGTGGCAACAATTCGCCACACATTTCAGGGTGTGTGTGTGGGGGTGGTGGTGGCAACAATTCACCACACATTTCAGGGTGTGTGTGTGTGTGTGGGGGGGGGGGTGGCAACAATTCACCACACATTTGGCTTCTTCAAACACCTGAAATTGATTTTGCCATGGTTCTGGAGGCTAGAAGTCTAAAACCAAGGTGTCGGCAGGGCCGTGCTCTCAGGCTCTGGAGTAGAGTCCATCTCTGCCTCCTTTTACCTTATGGCTGCCAGTGATCGTCAGTGTTCCTTGTCTAAATGACAGTGACATTCACAAATGCTGGATGGACTTGAACTTAGGGGAGATGCTAATCCAGTTCAGTTATTATTTACTTCTGAAGGATTTAATAATGTGATACATTTTTTAAAAAGTAACATTGTTGCAGGTTTTTGGAGAAGTTATTATACATGGTCTGCTGTATGAACATGGCTCATTTTTATTTGAAATTGTGATATGAATAATTCTGTCTTTTTGAGAGGAAGCAGTAAATTTAATTTTTTTATGTTTGTTGGGTTTATGTAATGTGAGTGGCAACTTGTACTGGTAAGTCTGTCATTAAAGTGATCTCAAATATCCTTACATTTTTTGTAAATTATCCTTTTGTAGAGAAATATATGGAAGACTAACTCTACAGACATTAATATATATCTTAAGGCTATGGTAATCTAAACAGTTTAATATTTATTCAGGTAGAAATGGAAAGTTCAATGGAACTGAATGGAAGATTGGTAATTAAAATAACAACGACATACCAATGTTAACCAAATAGATATGCAAAGGTCATCCTGGCACTGTCATTCTCTCTTCAACCTGGGAGGCTAATGTGAGAGAATTGCTTGAGCTCAGGAGTTCAAGACTAGTTTGAACAAGAGCAAGACCCCATCTCTACTAAAAAAAGAAAAATTAGATGGGCATGGTGGTGCGTACCTACAGTCCCAGCTACTTGGGAGGCTGAGACAGGAGGATCACTTGAGCCCAGGAGTTGGAGGTTACTGTGAGCTACGAGGAAGCCACTGTACTCTAACTAGGATGACAGAGCAAGACTGTCTCAAAAAATTAAAAAATATATATTTTTAAAAGGTCAAAAAGTTTACACTTAACATATTTTGGTAATTGAGGCAGTTTATAATTTAAAAAGCAAGTCAAAGAATATATATTCAATGCCAGATTGTAAAACTAAAAGGTCAGAAATAGTTGTTTAAGTCAGAATTTATATATCAGTGGAATACTACATGCCTGTGAAAAGAATGAGTTGTGTCCATGTTTGTGGATATGAGAATCTGCAATAAAAAACAAATAAACATAAAGGGCTCCCAATTGTTTAAGAAAAGAAGCAGGGCAGAGGTAATACACATTCATCAATTTGTGTATTTTTACATGTATGTATTTATAAAATAAGAATATATAAGAAAGTCATAATGGCTGCCTTGGAAGACAGGTCTGAAGTGGAAGATTTGACTTCTTATATTGTTTTGTACTCTTTTTAGCTGGGTACAAACAGCTGTGCATCACATGACATTTTGGTGAATGATGGACCATATATACCACAGTGGCCCATAAGATTATAATACCATATTTTTACTGTGCCTTTTCTGTGTTTAGATATGTTTAGATACACAAATTACAGTTGCCTTCAGTAGTCTAGGAGCAATAGGCCTTAGATGGGGTGGGGAACCTTAAGGCTATATGTGGCTTTCTAGGTCCTTAAGTGCAGCCTTTTGACTGAATCCAGATTTCACAAAACATATCCTTTTATTATTAATATGTTTTTGTTCATATATATATAAAATGAACATAATTACAATACCAAAGAATAAAATGTTTCTTTTTTTTCTTAAAATGTTTATTCAGGATGTGTTTGGTTTTGTGTGTTTGTTTTTTTCTTGTTGTCCTGGGTAGCCTCCCATGGCATCATAGCTCACAGTAACCTCAAAGTGTTGGGCTCAAGTGATCCTCTTGCTTCAGCCTCCTGAGTAGCTGGGACTGTAGGGCCAGCCACAATGCCTGGCTAGTTTTTTCTATTTTTAGTAGAGACAGTGTCTCGCTCTTGCTCCGGCTGGTCTTGAACTCCTGAACTCAAGTGAACCACCCACCTCTGCCTCTCAGAATGCTAGGATTACATGTGTGAGCCACAGCACCCGGCCAGAATAAAATGTTTTCATGATATAATTCTCACAGATTGACCAGCACAATTAGAAACAATATTAAGCCATAAGGGCTAAATTAATAGCAGCTACACTCATGATTTAGTTCTAATTTTCCATGCCTATCTGGTGCCATTACCTCATGAGGCTGGTTGGCAAGAGTGTATAGAGGTCAAATACCTCTATACCTATATACCTCTATATAACCAGTCTGTTATCAGCTTTTGGTAACTGTGCACTCTGCTTTTGTTTGAAGTGGAATTTGTGAATAGTTGCATAGCTGAATAGTATTTTTTAATTCTGGTTCTCACAGCCCACCATGTCAAAGAAAACCAAGGAACACTGGAGAAAGAACTTTTTTTTAAATGAGGACTGGGAATTGCAATATTATTTCTGCTAAAGATAATATGATTTACATGCTTATTGATATCACAAATATCAATATTAAAGAAATTTGGTGCTCATCAGCATTATAACACTCATAAAGACTACAGATTTTTTAATTAGGCACAAAAGATTGTATTGCAGATATTAAAAGATGCGAAGACAATTGGTTCAAGCAGCAATAAGACCTAGGACTAATGCCACTAAAGCTTTTACAGTTCAGGGGGAAAGAGAAACTATTCAGTAATGTAGAAATTGTGAAAGAAAGCATTGTTGAAGTCAGGATTCTTAGACCCTGGTAATGTTTCAAAGTACAAACAACTGCATCTTTCAAGGAAACCATAACTAATTAGCAGCAAGAATTAACCCAACTATAGCACAAGAATATGGGGAAAGGGCCAAGGGAGAGGAGAGGAGGGGGGAGGTTAGGGTGGAGGGAGGGTAATTGGTGGGGCCACACCTACAGTGCATCTTAGAATGGGTACAGGTAAATGCAGAATTACTTACTAAATGCAGAATTCAAATGTCTTCATACAATAACTAAGAAAATGCCATGGAGGCTATGTTAAACAGTTTGATGAAAATATTTCAGATTGTATATGAAACCCAGCACATTGTACCCCTTGACTGTACTAATGTACACAGCTATGATTTAATAATAATAATAAAAAGAATTAGCCTTCAACTTAACTGATTTACTTCATGCAATATGTTAAAAGAAAAATATATATTATTGAATCACTATGGATGACTCATCTGATACTACTGACTTGGTGTAGGTTCCATATTTCATTAGGGTCATAAGATTTTCTTAGCTACATAGTTCGCTTTGGGCACTCTTGCAAACATGGGGAATAGAATAGCTTCAGTAACTTTAAAGATAAATGTGAAGTTGCATTGGATTTGTTAAGTTTAGCAAGTATATGTACAGATGGTGCACAGGAAAACAGGAAGGCTTTCATGCACAGATTTTAAAAAGTATTAATAGATCCTGATGCTCTCATTTCTTTTCATTATATCTTGCATCAGCAAAATCTCTGCTAAAGCTACTACTTAAAGTGACACCTGGCAACAAATTATAAGAATTGTTAATGAGTCATGTAAGTGCAACATGGTCTCAGTTTTGTAACATGCTAAAGTTGAATGATGTAGTCAGTGTGAATTTGTGGTATCTGTCTAAAGAGCTGGTATCTCAAGGACAGGTTTTAACCAAACTTGATCTTTGCAAGAATGATAGTTACATTTTATGAAGAGCAGAATAAAAAATGTGAATTATTAAAAGAAAATTTCTCGGGCATCACCTGTGGCTCAGTGAGTAGGGCGCCGGCCCCATATGCCAAGGGCGGCGGGTTCAAACCCAGCCCCGGCCAAACTGCAACAACAACAACAACAACAAAAAAAAAAATAGCTGGGCATTGTGGCGGGTGCCTGTAGTCCCAGCTACTCAGGAGGCTGAGGCAAGAGAATCGCTTAAGCCCAGGAGCTGGAGGTTGCTGTGAGCTGTGTGATGCCATGGCACTCTACCAAAGGGCCATAAAGTGAGACTCTGCCTCTATAAAAAAAAAAAAAAAAAAAAAAAAGAAAGGAAAAGAAAAGAAAATTTCTCTAGGAATGTAGCATTTCTTTGTGGCTATGTCAAAACTACTCGAATATTTCTTTCCAAGGTAAAACCAAGTCTATATACATGTATGGTATGTGGCAAAAAATCCAAGCATTAAAAAAAAAAAAAGGCTGGGAGGAGGAGTCAAGATGGCTGACTAGAAGCAGCTTTTTGCTAGAAGCCTCTGTTCAGAGAGAGAGAGAAATTGGACTGAAGTGGACTCAGTGAAGCTGAAGATGGGAAGCTGAGCACAAAAAGAAAAGAGGTGCATATCATCTCTCCTGAGACAAGCTGTGAATCCAAGAAAGAAGAAAGTCAACAAAGACTAGGTACAAAGCCCATTACCAAGAGGATGGGAGACCCTCCCTCATGGCTCTCAACAAGTGAGCAAAGAACAAAGGACCTCTCCCATTACCCCATGGGAGAGAGCTGCCAAACCCTGGTCCCACCTCTGTGCCTAGGTATCATCCTGCCTGGCACAAAAGTGGACAAATATTTTCTCCTCAATTCTGAACACACAGTTCACCCTACCCTTCATCCTGGCTGCCTGAAGGTCTGCCCCCTCCAGAGGCCAGAGTTGGGGATTCACTGACAGGCCTGGGCATTGTGTGGGCCACTGCACAGCAGATGGGAACAGTTGCATGTGTGGAAATGGAACACAGGGAGGTAGTGGCACACAGGGTCAAGTGTGTGGGCTGAAACAATGGTGGGCATGGAGGCAGTGACGCTAGAGTTCTGACTGGCAGGCAAACTTTCCTGACCTCCTTTCACACTAGAGGGGACCCTGCTCTAGCCCCTTGAGAGCATGTAGATGGATCTGCCTGCAGATTTTCTGTTTTCTGGCTGCTTGGAAACCCTTTGAACTCCTGGGTGAGCAGTGTTTGTACTGCCCAGGACAATCTGATTGGAACTTTCAGCCTGGATTATCCACCCTGGGACCCTCTGAAGTTGAGCAGTGGTGGTATTGCAAGCAGAGAGGGGCAGATCTTCCTTCTCCAGCTATCTTCCATTTGGGATGGGGCTGCCACAGGTGTTTGTGTCTTTCCTCAGCTGAGATTCCTGGTAATACCACAACTCATTAGGATTGGGTAGAGGCAAGCTGACATCAAGACAGAGCCAGCTTGTGTTATCTCACCAAGCCAGCCCTCGGAGTTTTTGGCTGCAGCTCTGAAAGGAAGCTTTGCAAGGTTGTAGGGGAAAAGCCACAATCACAAGACACAGTTCATTGGAGAAGGGGTGGGTAGCTCTAGTTCTTGGGGCCCTCAATCCAGTCTCATTCCACCAGTTTTAATTGCCAAATAGCAGAAAATACCCATGGGGAGGAGCCAGCAAAACTCTGGCAACATGGAAAATCAGAGTAGATCAACTCCCTCAAGGAATGACAAAGGAGACACAACAGAAAATACCACCCATAGAGAAATTACTGAAATGTCAGAAATAGAATTCAAAATATGGATGGCAAATAAGATGAATAGACTGGAAGAACAAATGGAAATAGAAACCCAAAAAATAGTTCAAAACTTGTCTTAAGAAATTAATGAATTCAAAGGCAAAGTCACCAAGGATATAGACATAATGAGAAAAGATACCACAGAACATAAGGAATTGAAGCATGCAAGGAGTTTCAAAATATAACAGAGTCCCTCAGTAATAGAGTTGAACAGAGAGAAGAAAGAATCGTAGAAACTGAAGACAAGTCTTTTGAACTATCCCAAGCATTCAAGGAGGAAAAAAAAAAAAAAAAAGAAGAACAAGAATGGAATATTCCCTGAGACAGTTACAAGATCATTCTAAAAGATCAAACATCCAAATTATAGGGATTCCTGAAGGAGAAGAGATGATCTTAAATGCACAGGTGCTCTACTGTGAGATATTATGGTGGAGAATTTCCCAAGCATTGCAATAGTTACAGAAATTCAAATTGTAGATAGTTTCAAAACCCCAGCACAAGTCAATCCAAATAAAGCATCTCCTAGACACATTATAATTAATTTTGCCAAAGTTAATATGAAGGATAAAATTTTGAAAGCAGCCAGACATAAGAAAAATATTACCTACAAAGGGAAAAAATATCAGGATGACCACAGATCTTTCACCTGAAACTTTTCAAGCCAGAAAAAAATGGTCATTAACCTTTAACCTTCTAAAACAAAACAACTTTCAGCCCAGGATCCTATATCCAACTAAACTGAGTTTCATTTGTGATGGAGAAATCAAATACTAACATCCATATGTTAAAGAAATTTTCCATAACTAGACCAGCTCTCCAGGAAATACTCAGACTCATTGTTCATAATGACCAGCACAATGGTCTACCACCAAAGTAAACTCACCAAGAATTTAAAGAACAAACTCTACCTTGCACACTGGTAAAAGGGTTAAAAACATGCACTGGACATTTGAAAAACAAGATGACCAAAACACAGCCGTACCTATCAGTTCTCTCAATGTGAATGGCTTAAATTCTCTAAAGAAGCACAGGTTGGCTGACTGGATACAAAAACTCAGGCCAGATATCTGTTGCCTACAAAAAAGCACACCTGACCTCAAAGGATAAAACAAGACTCAAGTTTAAGGGATGGAAAATAGTAATCCAGGCAAATGGAAATCAGACAAAAGCAGGGTTATAATTTTATTTGCAGATACAGTTGGATTTAAACCAATAAAAATAAGGAAAGACAAAGATGGACACTAATATATTTGTTAAAGGAAACACTCAACATCAAGAGATTTCAATAATTGGTATTTACATACCCTACCTGAGTGCTCCTCAATTTATAAAACAAACCCTAATGGATATGAACAATATGATTCCTTTCTGCACTATAATAGTTGGGGATTTTAACACTTCTTTGGCAGTTATGGATAGATCCTTCAAGAAGAAACTAAACACAGAAATAATGGACTTAAACTTGATCCTAGAACAAATGGACTTAACAGACATAGAGAGAACATTTCATCTTAACAAAACTGAATACATATACTTATCATCAGCCCATGGATCATCCTCCAAAGTTGGATCATATCTTAGGACACAAGACTAACCAACAAATTTAAAAGAATAGAAATTATTCCTTGTGTCATCTCAGACCATCATGGAATGAAAGTTGAACTCAATAAAAACGGAAATTAGGCTGGGCATGGTAGCTCATGCCTGTGATCCCAGCACTTGGGAGGCCAAGGTAGGTGGATTCCCTGAGTTCACATGTTTGAGACCAGCCAGAGCCAGAGCAAGACCCTGTCTCAAAAAAATAGTTGGGTGTTGTGACAGGTGCCTATAGTCCCAGCTACGTGGGAGGCTGAGGCAAGACGATCATTTGAACCAAAGGGTTTGGGTTTGCTGTGAACTATCAAGGGTGACCAAGTCAGACTCTGTCTCAAAATAAATAAATAAATAACAACAGAAATCTTCATCTTCAAACAAAGTCATGGAAACTAAATAACCTTATGCTGAATGATAGCTGGGTTAAGGATGAGTTTAAGAAGGAAATAATTAAATTTCTAGAACAAAATTATAATGAAAACACAAACTATCAAAACCTGTGGGATACGGCAAAAGCAGTCCTAAGAGAAAAATGTATAGCATTAAAAGCCTTCATCAAGGAAACAGAAAGAAAACAAGTCAACAACATAATGGACCATCTCAAGCAACTGGAAAAGGAAGAAAATCCATCACCAAACTCAGCAGAAGAAAGGAAATAACCATACTTAGAGCAGAATTAAATGAAATTGAAAAGAAAAGAGCCATTCAGAATATCAATGAAACAAAAAGTTGGTTCTTTGAAAAGATTAATGAAATTAATAAAACTTTGGCTAGACCAGAAATAGAAAAGTAAGATCTCTGATAACTTCAATCAGAAATAAAGGGGAAATAACAAGCAATACCACAGAATGCAAAAGATCCTCAATGATTACTACAAAAAAACCTCTATTCTCAGAAATATGAAAATGTGGAGGAAATGGACCAATAGCTGGAAGCACGCCACCTTCCTAAACTCAACCAGAAAGAAGAAGAAATTCTGAATAGACCTACATCAAACACTGAAATAGCATCATCTATACAAAATCTTCCCCCCCCAAAAAAAACAAAAAAAAACCCTAGACCAGATGGTTTCACATCAGAATACTACCAAATCTTCAAAGAGGAGCTAGTACCTATATTACATAATCTATTTCACAACATAAAAAAAGGAAGGAATGTCCCCAACATATTGTATGAAGCATATTTCACTCTGATTCCCAACCCAGGAAAGGAGCCGACAAAGAAAGAAAACTATACACCAATATCATTAATGAATATTGATGCAAATAATATTCAGTAAGATCCTAGCAAACAGAATACAATTGTACATTAAAAAACTTATACACTATGATCAAGTTGGTTTTATCCCAAGGTTACAAGTTTGCTTCACTGTATGTAAATCTATAAATATAATTAACCATATAAATAAAAAACAAAGACCATATGATTCTCTAAAATGATGCAGAAAGGCTTTTGATAATATCTAGCCTATTTTCTTAAGTGAAAATAGGCTTAAATCTATCAAGTACAGAACACAAATGTCTTAATACTGTGACTAAGTAAATGAAGTGAAAGCTATGCTAATTAGTAGGATGTAAGCACTCCAATGTGTACAAATAATCAACACATTCAATCCCACAAAGGCATAAATGTATTCATAATCTATGTATATATGACTTAATAAAAAAGGGGGAGAAAAGAAAATAGGCAATGAAAAAAGAAAGAAAATAGGCTTAGGAGGGCCATTTCTTAATTGATAGAGACCATCTATAGCAAATCCACAGCCAATATCATGTTGAATGGAGTAAAACTGAAAGTATTTCCACTCAGATATGGCACTAGATAAGGATGTCCATTGTCACCACTGCTATTCAACATAGTGCTGAAAGTCCTAGCCATCACAATTAGGCAAGAGAAGGAGATCAAGGGTATTCAAATGGAGACAGAGGAGGTCAAACTCTTGCTCTTTGCAGGTAACATGATCATATACCTGAAAAACCCAAGGGACTCAACTACAAAGCTCTTAGACGTGATCAAGGAATATAGCAGCATCTCAGGATACAAAATCAATACTTACAAATCAGTAGCCTTTATATATGCCAACAGTAGTCAAGCCAAGAATATAATCAAAGACTCTATTCCTTTTACAGTAGTGCCAAAGATGAAATACCTGGGAATATATCTTAAAAATGTGATAGATGTGAAGGATCTCTGTAAAGAAAACTATGAAACTCAGGTAAGATCACTCTGCATTCAGTCAACCTAAGACAGGGACCAAACCATTGATGTTTGTATCCCCATGACGGGTAAGACTGAAACTGCAAGAGCAGGCAACCTAAGACAGGGGCTATGTTTTTCCGCCATACAAAAAAACAAAAGAGGGAATTGTTGGACCCTGCCATGTGCCTGAGGCCTAGTGCAACTTCCCGAGCCTGACTAGAAGTAGATCCATCTAGCTACTTCCACGTACCAAGGACTCAGCAAGGCCTGGCCTGAAACTACCTCTACCTAGATACAGCCAATGTGGTACTATGCCACTGGCCCGACCCTGTCACGCACTTCTTCCCCCGCCTTCTTTCCCTGCCCCTTCTCCACAATAAAAAAAAAAAAATAAATAAATAACTATAAAAAAAAAAAAACAAAGAAAGTAAAACCTGCAAAAAAAAAAAAAAAAAAGAAGCACCTAACAAAAAGACATTGTCTGGTTATCCTATAACAAGAAAGAACCTTTGTTTGCTAAGGGCCTTGATGGAGAGCCCAGCTCAGAAAGCCTAAAAGCTGGTGGAAAGGCTTTCAGGAAAGAAAGAAAAGGAATGCCAACCAAACCAACCAACTGAAGCTTATCACTTCCCCAGAAGTTGTGGCATTTAGAATTGTTTGGGTGAGAAGTAATAAAACCCGGCAGGCTGGTACCTGTTATGCTGCTGACACTGTGCTCCATGCAGTCTGGATTGGCTCTGAGGTCTTCTGCTGGGGCAGGGGACACAGGAGCCCCACCACTTCCGCTAGCTGCGAGGTTAGAGGCAGGGCGGCAGGGAACAAAGTAAAGTTTGAGGAAAAACCTCAGCTTTGACCTCTGTGCCACCTTTTTTTCTCTCAATCTTTGATCAAAGGTGTTGCAACTTGTGTTTGGGGTGTCTGCTGACTTTGGGAAGACGTCAGCAGGATGCTTTGAATTGCTTTGTTTGTTGCTTTTCACATGGTTGCTTTTCTGCCCTAGGATTTTTGGCTGAGTAGCTTCTTTGCTTTGGTTTGCTTTCCTATATTTTGCCATAAATCTGTGTCTGCCATTCTGTCTGTGCTGGTCCTCAGAGACTTGGCATCTGGCTACTCTGATGTGGTTCAGGTGTAAGCATAGAATGTTGGCGAGAAGGGGCCGCAGTTCCACTGGAAAATGCCCCCAGGAAGCCCTTCTGAGAAGGTTGCTGTTTGCCACAAACGGTGCTTTTCTCCATGTGGACACTTCAGGAAGGGCTGTGTTCTAGCTGGGCTTGGAGTGTATTTAAATGCTTCCATTTATTAGTAGTAGGCTTACCCTAAAATAATTTGTCAAATGAAATAAAAATAGTAATAACTTGTTCAGTAAAAAGATGAATACATTTTTAGCAAATCAGTGACATTCCTTCTGGATTTTATCTTATAGTTTGTAAATATGGAGCATTGTGCAGGCTGTGCACTCAACGACCCCAGAGTATGCAGTGTAAAATGTAAATAGTCATCTTTAGGTAAAAATAAAGTGACTTACCTTGCTACTCAGGAAATTTAACCTCACAGGAGGTGTCTTCCAAAATCAGATTCAAATATGGGGGAAAAGGGGGCTTTGGTGTGTGCCACACCTTCTGGGGGCAAGACA
>CAUYPK010026383.1:0-15799 GCA_963574355.1 Loris lydekkerianus | reverse complement strand
TTGAGCCAGATGATTTGCAGCTGGAGGGTGGACCCAGGTACTCCTTGGGGAGAAAGAGCTGAGCCCCTGGTGAGATCTTTAGGCACGCAGTCACTGTCTAATACTCCCTTCACCTGTCTTGTGCTGTCTCAATAAAAGGCTACTGTGGAAGTTGCTCTGGGCTATCCTGTAAGCAAGGTTAGTCCGCCTCCTGTAAGCTTGTACTTCTAATCTGCGTCATGCCTGGTTCCTTCCTGCGGCAATCAAGTCCAAGGCCATAGGGGCCACTAGGGGCTGGACAATAAAAAATATGAAGAGAGTATTAATGTCTCATTTTCTAGACCATCTCCATTCCAAAGAACTTGTCCAGAACCAAAAGTCCCTTCTGAATTATTTCCCAGATTATCGCTAATATGAATAGAGAAACAAACCTACAGGAGGCCTTTTAATAACATCTTGTCCCTCAACACTTCTTTGATCATGACTTTTTCCACAAACACTCCATTCTGCATTCATATTCTTTGGAGTTGTGTCTCTGAAGTTCATCTCCTGGCCTAAATCTACAATTATCCCTGGTGTTTAATGGAATAGGATTACATCCATTTGCCAGATTTATAATAATCATATAATTAGTTTTCAGATAGCAATATTTAGTGTGTTTCTCTACCCACGAATACTCTAATAATCAAATTATATATTTTTAAAGGATATTTACACAAAGGATTTCCTTAATAATTTTAGTGGGTTTTTCCATAAGTCACTCAGAAATATAAAATAATTCAATAAGTATTGGGCCCTTGTTACTCACTAATACTATATGCCAGACACAAAGATGAATATGGCTTTATCTCACATTCTTTACCAGTGAGGTATGTGGCCATGCAGAGCACAAATAAGGAAAACACAAATATCAATCAATTAAAACAAAGCTCCATAGAAACTGCAAGAAAAGAAGACAAACACACTTAGGGAGCAAATAAGCTTAACACTGGAAGTGAGTAACATTTAACTGGTTGTAAAAGATAAACAGGATTTAGATAGGAAGTGCTGAGGAACAAAGGTCAGGAGTAGAGGTAAGAAGGGTAAAGGGAAATAAGCAAATATTTATTAATTTACCAATTAATTCTAAGAATCAGGAAATTGGTATCAGGGTAGGAATAGGCATATCATATTTTCAGCTACTGCAAATCAGAGGAGGCATCCCTGCTCTCTTCATCCAGCGGATTTAGACCAATTCCTGAGGGAAGTCTTTTCCAGAATGGGGAGAGACAATTGCTTTTACTGTCAAAATGCAGCTTTTTAAGCACAGTAGCCAGCATTTGAGATTACGTGAGAAACAAATGTTATTCTCATTCCAAACAAAAGATGTGTCCCCACCACCCAGAAAAAAAAAAAAAGATGTGTCCTGTGACATAGACTCTGGAATTACCACTCTAAAAATAATGAGATATTTTATAAAACATGCACTTACAATGTAAGAAAAAGAAAAAAAAAAACCCAGACCAGCAATCATCCCAATCTTAGCTGATCCTCTCCAGCTCTGGCTACCATGCGCATCTGATGACCTCATTAGTTTTCTCAGGAGTAGGAAGGAGCATAGACAGATGTCCTCAGCCATGTGACTGGGTGAAAACAAATAGTCATGATGCAGCTGTGTAGACAGCTGTCCAAACCAATTAAAAAATAGATTTATCTCTTCCCTTCAGTTCCCTGAAAGATTCTTGGATTATCACAATTTATATACCAGCCCCAAATATGTTTTCTGCATAATAATACAATTTACCACTTTCCTGGCACTGAAAAAAAAAAAAAATTTCAAAGCCTACTGCGAATGAAAGTTTAACTTTATGGCCTTTCAGGAAGATAAGTAGAAATTCTTAGCTGTGAAGATATACAAGTGGATTGAAGTATTGCCCCCACTTAATTACTTAATCTCTGAACAATGTCATAGAGTGTATGATGCTTGATTTTGTGATTTCTGTGGGGGGATGCAGCCACAGAGACCTAGAAACAAATTGTTCATTCTAGGCCCACTATTCTGCATAGTAAAGGGAATTAGGCAGCTTCAAATTCTGGACATGATACACCTATCTGTGACCTCACAATCCTAAATATGAACCCAATAGACAAAAAAAAAAAAAAAAAAAAAAAAATGGACAGACTGCTAGATAGCCTTACAATGAAATTCTAGTCAACAATGAAAATGAACAGTTTACTGTTTCCACCAGACTTCGTATGAGATCCGTGAAGCTGGGGTATGAAAAGACACTCATTCTGTATTAAGTTGCAGTCAGGTAGGTTTGTGCTGCCAGCTGGGCCTGGACCCTTATCACACATTCTCAGTGGGAGCTCAGACCTTTGCAACAGGGACCATGAGAATTATTCTCTGCAGGAGTCACCTGCAATCTTTTTATTGTTGTTTCCGCTTTGCTAAATGTAATATTTTCCTGGCATTTTTTTCTCACATGTAGAAATATTTCTTTATAGAAGAGAAGGGAGTCATGTGGTTAGACATCCAATAATGTTGCTACTTTACTAATATGAATGATTTATTAATTATTTGGGGGGTTCTATGTATAGACACCTGAGAGCACTAATAATTTGGTTTTATCATAACAAAAACAAAAATACTTTAGATTTATAAGATTCTCACCCAAAACAATTATAATAAAAGGGAATAAATAAAGAAACTGACCTTTGAAACAATAACACTCTGGTTACAAAGTAAATGCTCTTATACATGGCAATTTACTAAGTTGAAATAACAAAATAATTCTGCCTGGATAATAAAATAATAAAAAAATTAATAATTGAGTAAATATTTAAATTAATAAGAAACATAATGTTTTGGTTTTTTTCTACTTTAGGAACTCAGCAATAATAAAATATTATTCATGTGAGTGTAAGAATAACAGGTAAGGAGTCAGTCACAATTTTTATTGTAAGTATCATGGGGTGGTATAAACCACCGCTTTCAACTAAAAGGATCTTGGACTTCCTTTTCAGCTTTGCTCCCAGTTAGTCTGTGACCTTACAGAAGTTGTATTATTTCCAGGGATGTTGACTAGTCAATACCTTTCCCATGTAAAAATTCTATTGATTGATAAATATTCAGAAAATGCTATTTTGGTTGAACTTAAAGAAGTATTTTATGTGATTCCTATACCAAAATTAACAGAGATAATTCATATGATAGTAATAACCTACACTAATATTGTTTCTCAAAATGCATTTTCATAGTCCACAGTTTATTAATTTATTCATACCATGGAATATGATTCAGCCATAAAAAAATGAAGATTTTACATCTTTTGTATTAACCTAGATAGAGATGGATATTATTCTTCTTAGTAAAGTTCACAAGAATGGAAAAGCAAATAGCTAATGTACTCAATACTAATATGAAGTCAGCAGACAAAGTAATACCCACACAAGAGAAAGGCTCAATTTAATTCAAGTTGGAGAAGGAGGATGGGGGGAGGGGAGATTGATGTGTTCCTATGTAATGGGCACAACGTAAGGATATTTGGCACACCTCTTGGGTGTGGGACTTAACTACAAGAGGGACCTTATCTAACAAGTGCAAAAATTGTAATCATTTGTACCCTCATATTAGTCTGAAATTTTTTTAAAAAATGCCTTTTCAACCATGACCCTTCTTTAATCCTGACCATAACCCTATACAAAGGCATGTCAGGGAATATGCAGGTAATGTAACTAAAACTTAAATTTGGGAACTGACTTAACAAAGGCCCAAAGCAATGTATTAACAAAACAGAAATAGTATTCAGTTTGGTGTAATAAAATTGTATCAGTACCTAAGATGACATAAAAATATCATGTACAAATGTTTGCACTTGTACAAGAACTCTTTCAGAGTACTTGGACTAGGAAAACAGTGACTAACAGGAAATCAAAGGGGCATGTGGCAGTTCATGTGTCCTGGGTTGATATACCATGTATGAAGAAACAAGGATAGACCATAGGCTCTGGGTAAGTTAAAATGTATGTGGATAGACTTTTAATAGTCTGATTAGAACGGGTGGCTCACATTTATAATCCTAGCACTGTAAGAGACCAAGGTAGGAGGATCACTGAGGCCAGTATTTCCAGACCAACAAGAGCAACATAGCAAGACCCTGTCTCTACCACAATTAATTTTAAAATATCAGCCAGGAATGTAGTCCTGGCTTCTTGGGAAGGTGAGGCAGGAAGATGACTGCTTGAGCCACAAGTTTAAGATTATGGTGAGCTATTGTTATGCCACCATCATCTGGCCTGAGTGATAGAGTAATACCCTATCTCTAAAATAAAAAGAATAAAAAAGCAATAGTCTATATTAAACCATGATGTACTGAGTTTCAAGGGTGAATTTGGCTAAGAGCATGGCAAAAAATATTGACTTAGGGTGCCAACATTTGTATATGTCCAGGAGAACATATGTGAATGACTCTTTGAATAAAAACTCAAGATCTGAAGATTATCCTAAATCCTGGATTCACAGACAAAGAGCAAGATGCCAGGCACTGAAGATGACAGCGTGAGTTGGTGGAATCCTTCTTGACTAGAAGAAGGTGGCTCCTACTGCCCCATCAGAGATATCACATAGGTCCTGAATAAACCTATCCAGATGGCCAGAGTTAATGCCTCCAGCATACTTCCAGGAATCCCCATTATTATGATAAATGTTATAGAATCTTAGTATTGTCCAAGAAACGACCACAAGGCCAAACACACACTCTCACAATCCACTCTCAATTGTCCACTTTTCTATTTCCAGACTTCTTCATGCTTCCACATCTTTCTAGCTGAGGCACTATCAGTTTTCTTTCTCAGTTAATATTTTTTTCTAGAATACAAAGTCAAACTAATAACTCTCTGAAGAATGTTAGCATATATGGCAAATGTGATATTGCAGATGTGAAAAATCTTGAGACGGGGATATCATCCTTCATTCTGTAGGTGGGCCATAAATACAACCACAAGTGTCTTTATGCAGCAAGTGGAGATTTGACACTGAAGAAGAAAACAATATGACAACTGGAAAGGATGCTGTGCACCTGGCTCTGGAGATTGAGAAAGGTGTCATGAGCCACATGGCGTGAGAAGCTGGAAATTTCAAGATTAGTTCTTTCCTAGTCTCCAGAGGAAGCTCAGACCTGTTAACACACTGGTTTGAGCCCAGCATAACTGAATGTAGACTTCTGGTCACAGAACTTTAAGAGAGTAAATGTGTGCTGTTTGCTGTTTCATCTCATTTGTGCTAATTTGTTAAAGTAACAATAAGAAACTAATACAAAGTCTAAGTAATTAAGAAGGTAAATTTGATAAGGAGCAAAAAGAAAACTACATCTAATGTACCTCAAAACTAAACAGATAATGCTCTGGATGGTTGACACCCCGGGGGTCACCTTTGTCACTCTCAACCACTTCCATTAGGCTCTGTTAGTTAATCTTTTATTCATGTCCTTCACCCAGCTTGTGCTGGTCCATCCATTCAGCATATATATCATTCCATATATATCACAAGAACCCACTTTCTCAGGGTCTCCTTTTCCAGAAAAAAAAAAAAGAAAAGAAAGAAAAAAAGAAACATTGCAAAACTTGGAACCTTCATCCTTGAAAACAGAAACTGCCTCACTTTTGCTTTGTTTTCCTTGAAATGCAGACTGCATACTATTGTACATAGGGGTATTTAATAAATATTTGTTGAGTCATTCAATGATTGATTAACCATTCTGAATAAGATTGAACCAATCTAACTGTAACGTTGGTCTTTCATTTGTAGAGAGAAATAAGACCCTCTTTAACCAGCTTGGGAGCATACAAGAGATTAATTTGTACCCAAAAGGAAACTAGGCCTGCAGACCAACACAATCCTCTGAATTCATAATGTAGAATTAAAACCTCTGGGGGGCACGGCCCTGAGTGGGTGATTTTGAAATAATAATGATAAACTCAGAGTAAAATAACTGTTGCCACTGGTGACAGAGAGGCCAGTACTAACTCTTCTAGCAAAACTAGTTATGTTTGGAGAGTAAATTGTGTGTGAACAGCAATCTAAATCAACACCAGCTTAGGAAAAAAAAAAAATGAAGAATACAACAATCACAGTTTAAACAGACCAATTCTCTTAGAATCAAGAGAAATTACTATGACAAAATGTGATTAAAAAAAAAAAAACTTATACAATGATCAAAATGAGTCATATTTCTACTCAATTTCACCCTAAAAGGAATATTTCCAGCAGACTAAAATCCAATCTTTAGTTTGAGTCCAAGCATATACTTTTCCATCATTCCTTCAATTTAGTACTTTTGAACGAGCCCCACTTTGGGGAACCTCTTCTAACATATAATTTGTTTTTAATTTTACACATTTCTGCAAAAACTAAGTAAAGAAATTCTTAGAGTATTTTGCAAGCTATTTAGCTTAAAGGAAATTTGTCAGCCTTGGTGATTTAAGAATTGTTCTCACAGAGAAAAATGTGAAACATAGATGTTATATTTTAATTCAGAGGAATTTTTTTTATTAAGTCATAAACACATAGATCATAGGCATACATTGATGCCTTTATGGGGTACAATGTGCTGATTTTATATACAATTAGGAATGCTTACATCAAACTAGTTAATATAGCCTTCACCTCATTTACTTAATTTTTGTGTTTTGACATTTATATTCTATACTTAATAGATTTGACAAGTACCCTTGCAATATGAACCATAGGAATTGTCTCACCATTTACCCTCCTTCCATCATATCTCCTCTTTCACCTCTGATACCCCTCCTCTTCCCTCCTTAATCTTAGGCTACAGTTGTGATTTATCTTTCTTATGAAAGTATGAGTAATTATAAATGGGTTTCATAATTGTACTAAGTACATTGGATACTTTTTCTTCCATTCTTCAGATGCTTTACTAAAAAGAATATGTTCCAGCTCCATCCATGTAAACATAAAAGAAGTAAAATCTCTTTTTCTTTTTCTTTTTTTTTTTTTGCATTTGGCTGGGACTGAGTTTGAACCTGGCACCCCTGGCATATGGGGCCAGCACCCTACTCCTTTGATCCACAGGTGCCACCCAAGTCTCTATCTTTTCTTAAGGTCTCATAATAGAAAGGAACCACATTTGACAGATGAGAAAAAATAATCATAAGGTCAACCATATGAAAGGCCAATCTGTGTGGCCTTCCTGCATTAACTGTCTTCTTCCTTGATTGTTCCTAAGCCTGGAGAACCAAAAAAAGAATTTCAAAATTTAGAAATTCTTGAGATTTTTCCTAAATCTATCATTGACTCCCCTTACTTTCCCGCTCTTTTCATTGTACTGACTTGCTTGTGATCTGTTCCTCTCTGACCTCACATCTTCTCTTGTGTTTGGAGTTCATAGTTTTAACTAATGGCTTTCCCCATGTCCGCTTAACAAAGCATGTGTTTCCTGTCAGCTTATACAATATCTCCTTTAATGAGTTATTTTGACCCTTAACTATAAACATTACTCAGATTTCAAAAATGGAATTTCTCCTTGAAGTTTTGTGTCTAAGCTCCAGCATCTCTTTCACCTTCACTTTCATCATAATTAAAGTTGTCTCAGCCTCTTAAAACTTACAGTTTGTTTTCATTTGGGTAAGTGTTTGGTCTTTCAGGACTTGTCTCATTCTCTGAAGGCTCTTCTATTCTCCCCCTTTTAAGAATAGGATCATCTCTGACAAAAGAAGACATGTATAGCTCAAGTGTTAGAGAAGGATTTGGATGGTTGACTCTAAACAAGTCACCCTGAAGCATGGGCTGTCCTTCATGCTTTTGTGTTCACTGTGGTACCATCTGGGCCACCTTCTCCTTATCATCCCAAACTAATATCACTGAGATATGGCCGCCCCACTTGGCCTTTTGGACATGATATAGGTTGTTGCAAAAGTCAATGGCCACTCCTTCCTTTCCAACTTAATAATTGTTTCAACTACAGTCAGCTATATATAGCCTTGTGCATACTAAATTACTAAATATGGGCCTTTCCTCCCCTGGCTGTGCCCAAGAAATTAGGAATCAGGCGGGATGTCCTTGAATCTTCCTGAACTGTCAGCATTCTCCATTCCTCATGTCAGCCTCTGACCTCTGCACATCACTTCCTCTCTTTCCTGGCACCTCCTCCCATGACAGGAAAGATTTTTCTTTCCCCTGTATGAAATGACCTCTCCTTAAGTACAATATATTCTTTATCACTTCAGTTACATTACTCTTGATCTATAAAAGCCCAGTCTTAGATTCCCAAGGAAAAAATACTTCCTTTTAGAACTATATTTTATTATGAAATTTAATGTGTCTTATCTTAAATTCATATCTAAGTAATGGCATGTTTTGCCTACTAATACCTGTTCTCCCCCTCCCTGCAGCAGGAAGCTTGGTGGAAGGGATACAAAGAAAATTTCAATTCAGTGATGTGAAACGCTTTCTAGCTACATACATGCACCTTGATTTTTAGCCATTTTATGAATTCTGTGTTCATAAGAGAACAAATATTGTGATACATTTTATATTCTTACTAGTTTTCACCAGTCTTCCAAGGAGAGTGAAGAATGGTTACTGGAGATTTCCTTGTTTTCTGAATTTTCTGTATAAAAAGGAGGTTAGGACAAAATCTATTGGAGATTATGTGTTATAAGGCAAAGGAAAAAAAAATGAGGTAATTAAGGCTACAGGCTTAGAAGAGGGATCAATGCTATTTGCAAAGAGAAATATGCAAATAGGGATTCATGTGGGAATGTGCTGATGACTATGGTGTACAAAATGCTCTTCCCTGCCTCCTACCAACTGCTCAGTAAAAGCCAAGTATTCTACTAATGCTTCTGTTGAGAGTAGATTTTACCAATGGAATGTGAAGTCTATCAAATTGCTGGGTGCCATTGGTCGTTAGACCAAGACATACTTAAACAATTAACTGTTATAATTCTTTTCTATCTTGAAAATCTATTAACTTTATATTATACTTATATTATGTCTTCTATTACTTTAGTTACCAAGGCTGGAGATACACTAGTACATTAAAAATGCTTGATGAAAAAAATTCTTGGTGACATGAATTAATTACATTAGTTTTAAAATATATTTTAAACTTTGAGTACTTTGTTGAAATAAAATATTACAAACCTCATCCGAATGACAGAGACCATGAGGGGTATAGAACTGTAATATCTCTGTGTGGTCCAATTGTTCATAGTAGGGAAAGATCTGTGTTAACAGAGAATTTTATCCTTAAAACCATAATTTTTTTTCTTTCTATTGCATAAATTTAAACAACTTAGAAATAGCAGATACCACACACAAGTAATATCTGAGACCCAACTCTGATTAATCACCCTGCCTAGTCCCTTCAAAATCCATTTCTTCTAAATCCTTATGGTAAATGCCAGACTCTAAATTCCTAGCAAACACTTTGCTTAACAGACAAAGTATTAAATATTTCTTTTTGATTGAGCACTTCACTGAACAAGACTTTAACCACCTAAGTGCATGATTTTCCAATTACCATTTCAAAAATGATGTGAGGGAATAATCCAACTAAAAGGTGAAACTTTAGCTCTTTCACTGATATGAAATTGATTGCTTCCTTTGTTCCCAGTGATATTTTTCTTAAAAAGAAAAAAAAGAGGCAGATCAATTTAAGTGCTGAACTGACAGAGACTAGAGTGCCAATAGACATTTATTTGCTCAAAGGTGATATAAAGTGATGTAATATAAAGTAAACTTTCCTATGGGAGACATTAAAGTGTGAGCAACAAATTGGTGCCTATAGCTAGGTGTTCCTAGTCCCCAATACCAAGTCAAATCACCATACCCAGAAAGGTGGAAACATGAACCCTGATACACATGGTTGCCCCACCCCCAGTAAATTGTTCTAGATTTGTACCTCTTTCTCGGCATCTAGCTTAAAAATTTAGAGCTATGTATTGCACATTATATTGGCAATACTCAAGTGAATATTTAAGTAAAAACTGCCAATAGTGAAGCAAAGCATTAGATCTCTGAATACAGAATAGACCCAGATGTCAGAACCTGCACAAGATAATCACAGAGAATACAGTTCAAGAAAAATCCAAATTCTTTTGTTCAGGTTGTATTTATAAGGAAAATGACTTGAACTACATGCTTAAAATAAATTTCTTGGTCTTGTTTATTTTTTATTTTTTCAGACCCAAAAAGAAATAGTTAACTCTTAGAAAAATATAATGGGTAAAATTAAATCCGATAAACTTTACTGGAAATAAATGCAAAGTTTTGTACTGAAGTTAACATAACAGTGCACAAATAAGAAACTGGTTCATGTGAAATTCATATGGAGAATACTTAGGAGTTTTCATTCATGGGATACTTTATATATATAGTTTAGTGGCTGTTGTTGAAAAGATAAGTTTGGCTGAAGCAATTTACTGGAAGGACAGTACTCAGAGGGCATTCTCAGAAGCACTCCACTCAGTATTGTCATTCAGGTCTCAACCAATATGCTATTTTCAATTCTGTTTTCTGTATTAAAGAGGATACTTACATTCCAGCAAATTCAGAAAAGTTGAGGATGGTAAGAATGCTTATTCTAGAGAAGGGAAGACTTAATTAGACTATGGTATCATCTACAGTTAATAGTAGAAATAACTAACATTTATTGAATGCTAACTTTGTGCCTGGCATTATACTAAACACTGTTTATATATGTCATCGAACTTACCAATAATACTAAACACCTATGACTACTACTAATAGTAGTAGCCACAAGCCTAGAGCCTAGAAATTGAGACTAATAATAATCTGTATTTTTCCAAACAGAAAATTGAAGAGACATAAAATAGCTTTCTGAAGATGCAAAGAACACCCATGAGAAAGAAAGATTAAAGTTATTGTATTGGCTAAAAAGAGCAGAGCAAAGACCAGGGTGGAAGCTACAGAGTACCAGAATGTAGGTATGTTTAAAAAAAATGACTCTGAGATTTGGTTCTGTCTATAGTATAATAGGCTGTCCCTGTGAGATTGTTTAAAATCAGTTGAATGACCACTGAGTGGAGAAGTGATGGAAGGAACATCTGCACTTGGTGTACATTTAACAGTTCTCTAATCTCTGCCTTCATAGTAGTTTTCTGTGATCTAGGAGAATCACTAGCATTTTGATGTAATACAAGTCAAACTATTACACAAAATGTGAGCTTTGGCTTTAATTAATTGGATTTCCTGACACACCTTTCCCAGTTTGATGGAGGGAGAGGAGGATGCGTGTATGCTGGTTTATGTTGCAAGAGTATAAAGAGTGTAAAGAGACGTGGGATCGAAGGACAAAATGGGAAATAAACCCTAACTTCCTTCTAACCATCTTTAATCCCAGTTCACCATGAGAATACAATTCTTCTTGAAGAGCATTTTGAACTCATAATATGTACCCCTTACATGGAGTCCCATAACTGAATACAAGAGAATGACACAAATTACTAGCATGGCGTCAGCTTGAAAAGGTAGTTAACAGGCTCTGATATTGGGGCCAATTTGTTTTCAGAAAACAATAAATAGAAGCTTTCAACGGGTAAAAATAAACACATGAATTTTCTGCGTTTAACCAACTGGCATTTCTCTCAGGATTTTAGCTGTCCTATTCCTGTTATGAAATGTGATATATTCAATTAACAATATTTTTACCACAAAGCCTCTAGCTACTACAGGTCAATATATTTTAATAAGATATTTCAATTTTATCTAAGATAGATGCTTCTAGGCAAATCTAAACTCTTTCTTTCTGGTCAATAACCTATAAAAAAGTAAAAGAACCTTCTCAAAAATGAGGTAAATAAGATTTAAAGTCCATTAAACGCAGTTTAAACTAATGTAACTTTCTCGAGGTACAGGGGCACCTGATAAAAGAGAAATTGTATTGTTCTTCATGGCAAAAATGGAAATGGATAGAACAAAGATCAATTAGTAGAGTCACAGACAAGGGGATAAATGAGGTAGCTGGTCAGGGAACAGGTGATCAGTCTCTGGCATCTGTTCTGAATCCTCCAGCACCTCATGCCCAATAGAGCAGAGTGAGTGGGCCCATCATATAGACTACTTCTCTTTTACATCAATTAGGTCAAGAATGTGGTGCTAGAGGAGAATGAGATGACCATCAAACAAGAAGGATGATGACAAAGTAAACTCTCCTCCCACCTACAGCCCGAGTTCTTCTTCCTCTTTCAACTTCTTATTTTCTCTCCCTTTTAAAGTTCTGCCTTCAGTTACTTCCAGAACATGAAGTACCAGGATCAGGGTCAGTGGAGAAAAACAAAAACAAATAAGAGAGATAAATAATAAATCCTTAAAAATTATTTCTATCCGTTTTAATTTTTCGTTCAGGAATTCTTTTTTGCTGATAATTGTAATAATGTTATTCAAGGAAATAAATAAGATTACAAAGATCAATAAAATTGTTTATACTTGTCCTCCAAAAGTTCAAAATGTGTGTTGCATAAAGATATTATAAAACAATGATTTAAGTGTGATGTTTATGATAACTGCAAATGACAGAAAAAAAAAGACATTTCTTCCTGATGACAGAAGCAGCACAGGGAAAGAACTCTAAAGTACTTTATGAAAACATAATCTTATTTTTTTAATGTGTGTTTATTATTTTCCTTTTAATTAGGTTGCAAATACATGGAAAACAAATTTAAAGGGTACAAATGAGAAAAGTGTAAAGTTTAATATTCCTTCTACTTTTGACTTAAAACTACACATTTTCTCTTCCAGAAGGTAACCAGAGTGTTGCATGTCCTTTCAGATCTTCTACTTTTGACTTAAAACCACACATTTTCTCTTCCAGAAGGTAACCAGAGTGTTGCATGTCCTTTCAGATATGCTTTATGCATTTAAAAAATACATACACATTTTTTTTCTCCTATTAATGGAAGCATAACTGAGACCAGTATTGTGCAATAGAGATATAACATGAGCTGCATATGTAATTTTAAATTTTTTAGAAGCTATAGAAAAAGAATAAAAATAAAAATGTTAAATTAATTTTAATAATATATTTTATTTTACCTAGTCACTATAAAGTTGTCACACTACATGTTAAGTGATATAGTGTTATTTGAAAGTGGACTCAGTTGGGCTATAAATGCATATTGCAAGTTTTAGGGCAACTACTAACAAAAGGAAAAAAAAAAGGAAAAAATGAAAGCAAAGAAATGCTCAATTACAAACACATAAGGCTGAAAAATAACTGAAGACAAAAATAGGAACAAAGAACAAAGCCAACAAATAGAAAACAGTACCACATGTGGAAGATAAGCCAACTATTCCAATATTCACTTTGAACATCAATGGCATAAATACAACAATTAAAAGAAACTGTCAGAGTGGTTAAAAGAATAAGACTCAAGTATATTTCATCTAGATGAAACCAACTTTAACTAAAAAGACACACATGGATGAAAAGTAAATGGATGGAGAAAGATATACCATGTCAACACTAATCTAAAGAAAGTGAGAGAACCTATATTAATTTCAGACAGAGCAGTCATCAAAGAAAGGAAAGTTATCAAGGATAAAGAGTGACATTATATGATAATAAAAGAATTAATTCTCTAAGAAGTCGTAGCAATCCTTAATGTGTATGCACCCAATAATTAGGAGTCAAACTATCTGAAGTAAAAGGGGATGAAACTGCAAGGAGAAATACATAGATGAATCCACTATTACAATTGGAGACATCAACATCCCTTCATTAGAAATGGACACATATTGTACACAGAAAATCAGTAAGGACATAGTTGAATTTAACAATACCATCAATCAACTCAATAAAATTGACATTTATAGGCCACTTCATAAAACAACAGAAGAATACAAATTATTCTCTAGCTTACATGGAACACTGATGAAGTTAAACTACTTTCTGGATCATAAACATGCCTTAATAAATTTAAAAGAGTGAAAATTATACAAACTATGCTCTCAGACCACCACTATGGAATTAAATTAGAAATTGGTAACAGAAAAGTAACTGGAAAATTCCCAAATATATATAGAGTATATACACACAACTTATCAAAATTAGCAGGCGGCAGCAGAAGTAAACTTAGAAAAGAAATTCAGAAGGAATAGCATTGAATGCATGTATTAGAAAAGAATAAGTATCCAAAATTAGTAATCTAAACTTCCACTTTAGGAAATAAGGAAAATAAGGAAAAGTTAAATCCAAAGTAATTGGAAGAAAAGAAATAAAAATTAGAGGCAGCAAGAAATGAAACTGAAAACAAGAAATCTATAGAGAAAATGAATACAATCAAAAGCTGTTCTTCAAAATTACAAAGAAAATCAATAACTCTCTGGCCTAGAAAAAAGAGAGACAATACTAATTACTAATATCAGAAGTATAAGAGGGAACATCACTACAGATCCCATAGACATTAAAAGAATAATCAAGAGCCTCAGATTACTGTAACAAAATACTATAATCTGAGTGGTTTATAAACAACGGAAGTTTATTTTTCACAATTTTGGAGGCTAGGAAGTCCAAGTTCAAGGCCCCAGCAGATCTTATGTAAGGACCTCACTTCCCAATTTATTGGTGACCATCCTTTCATTGTAACCTCACTTAGAAAAAGGAATAAATGAGCTCGCTTAGAGCTCTTTTAGGAAGCTTCACTGTGAAGGATTTTGCCTCATGGTCTAATTGCCTTACCAAGGCCCCATCTCCTAATACCATCACCTTGCGCATTATAATTTCAACATAGGAATTTGGAGAAGACACACAAACATTCTGACTATAGCATCAAGGAATAATATGAACAAATCTATGTCTATGAATTGGAAAACCTAGATGAAATGAATTACTTCCTTGAAAGCCATAACCTGCCAAAACTACATGGAAATAATAGACAATCTGAATATGTCCATACCTATTAAAGAAATTGAATTAATTAATAACTTCCCCAAACGGAACCTACAGTATTAGTTTAGTTATAGTTTCACTGGTGAATTTACTAAACGTTTAAGGAAGAAATCATGCTAATTCTCTGCACTCTCTTTCAAAAGACAGATGCACAGTGAATACTTCTTAACTTATTCTATAATCTTACTATTATTGTACTGATGCAAAAATCAGAAAAAAAGACATTACAACAATATAAAACTACAGACCAATATCTTTAATAAACATAGATGTAAAACTTCTTCAACAAAATATCAGCATATCAAATCTAACAATGTATTAAAAAAAGAATTATATATCTCAACCAAGTGGGACTTATCCTAGATATGCAAGGCTGGTTAAACATTCAAAAATTATTAATGCAATCCACATACATTCACAGGCTAAAAAAGAAAAAATAGCATGATAATATCAAAATATAAGAAAATGATAACTTCACAAAATTCATCACACTTTCATGATAAAACTATTGGTAAACTAAGAATAGAATGGAACTTCCTGAACTTGATAAAGGATATCAACAAAAAAACTACAGCTAAATCTTATTTAATGGTAAAACAGTAGAAACTTTCCCATTAAGATCAGAAACAAGGTGAGGATGTCTCCTCTCATCACTTCTTTTTTTTTATTATTACTATAGATAAAAATATGCACCATATGTGGCCCAACCCATTACACTCTCTCCACCAAAACCTCCCCCCTCCCTTCCCCTTCCTTGGTCCTTCCCCCATAGTCTTGTGGTATAGTTGGGTTACAGCCTTCATGTGAAAGCTATAGTTTAGCTTCATAGTAGGGCTGAGTACACTGGATATTTTTTCTTCCATTCCTGGGATACTTTGCTAAGGAGAATATGTTCCAGCTCCATC